>JAXIVJ010013388.1:10000-37348 GCA_036785665.1 Chirona hameri | reverse complement strand
GGACACCGCCCCCCCCCCCCCGCCTGTCGTCAGGCTGGGGGGATTATCCCCCCCCCCGTTTTGGAGACATAGATCCATACTGTGTTCGGAAATATTGCAGGTTTCAATATCATAAAAGCATTTGGAAAAAGTATCAGTGCAACGGGAGAATGGAAGGGATCAGGATGATATTTTTACTTTTCTTGAAGGAAGTTCACAGGAATTTTAATGGAATTTCAGTAGCAGAAAAATGGTCATATTATGGCGTTAATGTGCCCTATTTGTTGTTGAGGCACACTTTGTGCCACGGGTGGAGTTCCCTATTCAAATGGTGGGGCCACTGCCCCACCAACTTTGTGTTTTTCCCCACCAACTCTTGTTAGATTTGGAGGTTATCTGGCATTAACATGGTCATTTTCACCTCAACCAAACAAAGCAACCAAGCACAATGACATTTTGCCCCACCAACTTTATTGGAAAAGCTCCACCCATGCTTTGTGCTTGCTGTAAGGAAACACCGGCGGATAGTTTTACGACATGAACGGTTTTTTGTGTGCAAGTTTTCAGTCACTTCGACCGATTAACTGCAAAGACATGTGCTTCTGAAAACCATGGCTACGGTCAGGCCGCTCATACGCAGATTTTCCCCCTAGTTAACGGAAGACCTCGCTCCGTAATCAAAGATTCAAACTGGTTCTCACTCCTCAAACTGGCCGGGTCCTGACCTAGGAAATGTATCCATTCAAAAGCTTCGGACTAAATTTATCAAATTAAATATGCTAGCCATTTCGTTCAAGTTCTACCAAAATGCGTTCAAAGTTTACAAACCGAGAAACCGAGGTAGTTTTCGGATAACTACTTCATCCATTACTCCAAGTACATGAGCTACTTCATCCTCATCCGTTTCGGCCAGCCGTCCACACACGACTACCCCGCACAACGAGCCGGCGGCAGTCACCGGTTCCGGGACGATCCGTCCTCCTGTACAGTTACGGGCACCCCCGGTCGGCCAGCATGCAGAACTGTTAGATACGCTGAGCTTATGAAGAAGATAGAAAAAACACGCCAGTGACTTTGTATCGCACCACCAACCTCCTAAATATCTATCAAACCCCTGACCCTGACCCCCATGACCACCGAGCTAGTGTCTCCCGAAAGCAAAAAGCCAGTCCAGTGGCAGCCGGAAGGGGCATATAAGTTCTGATATTCACGGCATATTAAGAATAATTAGAATTGCAGTATGTTGTGATCATGGATCGACGCAAAATTTGCCTACGATAGTGCGACCCTATACATTCCCACTAACATGCCAAATTTCGAGGTTTTTACTGCAAGGTGCGCGGGGTTATTAAGCAATCGGATGACATCCGAACGGACAGACGGACAGGTGGTTGCCACTTCTTATAATTAGCATCTACTTGACATACGCTTTCGAAACAAGGTCCAGAGTGACTCCTGACGAGGAAACCTCTCTCGGTTGGTGCCGGTTACACCGACATCAGGTCTCCATATGACCTGCCAAGCCAATACAACGTAACGTACCCAAACAGCGTATTGTGTCAGCATTGCAAGGCTCAAAAGTAGTTTGTACAGGTCGAACACTTTGTAATATATTTTTGTATACGAAGGAACATCATTGGAACTCAAATCGTCATCAGACGAAAGTTTGACCTTCAGTTTCCAACAGATCAAGGTCACTGCGCAAAATATAGGTCACGAGGTCACGTGACGAACAAACACAAAATCGAAAATCCGAGATCGCCAAATTGTTCTTTAACTAATCCCGATCCAAACAACAACAAAAAGTTTATCAACATCGCTTATTCAGTCTCTGAGTTATTGGTCGTCAAAATTAGGCCTGCACAGTGCACTTTGGGAATTTCGGAAGGGCTTATCTTGGAAAATATTTGTGGGGTATTTTTTGTCACCACCAATTAATTCCCCGCCCTTGAAACCCCCAGTGCACAACTTTTCAAGGAATAAAAATAGGTGGACGCCAAATTTAAACATTTTTGGTTGTCTTACTGTGGAAGTCCCCAAAAGTAGTGTTTACTGGTCGAACCTCACTTTTGTATTTCTTTTGTATACGAAAGGACATCAATGGAACTCAAATCGTTATAAGACGACAAAGTTAATTTTAGTTTCCAACAGGTCAAGGTCACGGCGCAAAAAGTAGGTCACGAGGTCACATTACAAACAAAAATAATCGAAAATCCATGATTGCCAAATTGTTTTCTGACTAATCCTGATCCAAACAATAAAGTTTATCAAAAGCGTTTATTTAGTCTCGGAGTTATTGGTCGTCAAAATTAGGCCTGCACAGTGATCTTGCGAAATTTCGGAAGGCCGTATCTTTATTTATTTTTTGTTGGGGGGGGGGGCGGGGGGTCACCGCCAATGAATTTCCCGCCCTTATAACCCCCAATGCACAACTTTTGAACTAAATTAAAAATGGTCGGACGGCACCCAATACTGTGGAATGCCCCAGTCACGAAGCTGACTTTGAGCCTCAATAATTTCATGAACGAACCAGAGCCATCCTAATGCAAAAATGTGTAGCTTATTCCGTGCTTAACCATAGATAACTAATTTCTTCGGGATAAAATATGCAATACGTATATTACACTTAACCTGCGCTCCGCTGGGGTCTTCAGCCGAACACGCTCCGCTGGGGGAGCAGATTCTGTCCCCCTAGTTATCTTCCGAACTAATAATCGCAGCGAGACGTGCAAGGCGGCAATCGAAAGCCTTCAACGAGACGCAGCTAAGGCATGCGCAAAATGTTCACATTAAGGATACATGTCAGGTGCGGTCAGGTAAAAGTTCAAATCGAGGTATTTGAGTTTATGGGCCATACTTTCCACTCAAAGCCTTGGATTGCGACCAATATCGCACAAAGTTGAAAGTTCTCTCAAAGGTATATATATATATATATATATATATATATATATATATATATATATATATATATATATATATATATATATATCCTGCATGAGCGAAAGTGAGATTTAGCAAAGGTTCAGGTGCAGCCCTCTAGTACCCGATAACTACACAGGGCAGCAGACGCGTCGCAGCACAGTTACTGCCTGTCAGCGTCACACTCGAGGCGACAGAGCCTGGTGCCAGGCTGCTTGTAACGGCCGGTGACCGTCGTCTCTTTAGCGACCCAAACTCGGCCGTATGCACCGGGGATTGTTTTAGTCGCTCGGTCGTCAAAATTAGGCCTGCACAGTGCACTTTGGGAATTTCGGAATGGCTTATCTTGGAAAATATTTGTGGGGTATTTTTTGTCACCACCAATTAATTCCCCGCCCTTGAAACCCCCAGTGCACAACTTTTCAAGGAATAAAAATAGGTGGACGCCAAATTTAAACATTTTTGGTTGTCTTACTGTGGAAGTCCCCAAAAGTAGTGTTTACTGGTCGAACCTCACTTTTGTATTTCTTTTGTATACGAAAGGACATCAATGGAACTCAAATCGTTATAAGACGACAAAGTTAATTTTAGTTTCCAACAGGTCAAGGTCACGGCGCAAAAAGTAGGTCACGAGGTCACATTACAAACAAAAATAATCGAAAATCCATGATTGCCAAATTGTTTTCTGACTAATCCTGATCCAAACAATAAAGTTTATCAAAAGCGTTTATTTAGTCTCGGAGTTATTGGTCGTCAAAATTAGGCCTGCACAGTGATCTTGCGAAATTTCGGAAGGCCGTATCTTTATTTATTTTTTGTTGGGGGGGGGGGGGGCGGGGGGTCACCGCCAATGAATTTCCCGCCCTTATAACCCCCAATGCACAACTTTTGAACTAAATTAAAAATGGTCGGACGGCACCCAATACTGTGGAATGCCCCAGTCACGAAGCTGACTTTGAGCCTCAATAATTTCATGAACGAACCAGAGCCATCCTAATGCAAAAATGTGTAGCTTATTCCGTGCTTAACCATAGATAACTAATTTCTTCGGGATAAAATATGCAATACGTATATTACACTTAACCTGAAGCAAAGAGAGCTAACCAGATGCTAGTTGATGAATGCATCCGATTAGTTCAGAAGCGCACAGAGCGAAGTCTATTGAATCCAGGGAGTTACTTCCCCAGCAGCGAAGCGACAATTAGTCACGAGCACGAAAAAGCAAAGAAGGAAGCACTGGAACTCTTCAACGCAAGGAAAGTCACGCTTGGCTCATACGATGCAGAAGAGAGCCGACTGAGACTTGAAAAAGATCTAGGTGAAAACCTACGTGGGGCTCGGGATAAGAATGAAACGTTGGAGTCACGTTGGTGGAGGTGTGGCGGTGCAGTCGTGGGTTGCGCTGCAACTGCGATTAGCATTGCAGGCGTTGCAACGGTTGCCCCTGTAGTAGCGGGTGGCGCTGTCGCGGGTGGCACTGTAGGCGCGGGTGACGTTTTACTCGCAGTGGCGGGTTCAGTCGTGGGTTCAGTCATGGGTAAGATCATAGGCTATTTAAAAAGAAAATTGTCAACGAAATCAAAGTCGCGCTTGGCTCATACGATGCAGAAGAAAGCCGACTGAGACTTCAAGAAGCTGTTCTTTCAGTTACCCCAAAGGTCAGAAGAGGGGGTAACTGAAAGAGTACCTGGGGGGTAACTAAAAGAGTACCTGAGAGGGAGTACCTGGTCAGGAGAGCTCAGATCCGGAGACTTCCCCCATCTCACTGAAATGAACTACAAGCGGCCACATGTGCCGCTGTCACCGCCGAGTCGGCCCGCCGCCGTCCGCCGGACGGAAACAGGCGCGCCGGCTGAGCTCGGACGATGACGATGACGTCACCACGGACGCGGACCAGGAGCCGGGCGGCAAGCAGCTGCGGAAATGGCTGGGTCGGACGCCCAAGAATGACCCGAATCTACTGCAGAAGGAGCAGCGCCCGATGGACGACCTGCTGAATAGGCTGGTGCTGCCGGTGACGCTGACAGTGCTGGAGCAGAAGACTACAGCGCCGATGCCGCCGTGCAGGCGGCCGAGGAGGCCTCGAACGGCCTGGTGCAGACCGACGAGCACGACGACTCTCAGGACTCGATCCGTCTCTGGGATCAGCGGCGGGCCGCCGATGTGCTGTCACAGCGTGGAACCGAGTGGTGGTTCATCCCGTCCGCGTCGCCTCGCCGGCGGTACATGGCAGAGCCTGGTCCGGTCCGCGAAAGGTGCTCATGCAGTCGGTCGTGGTCCGGCATGTGCCGGCAGCAATGTACTGATGGACGCCAGAGGTGTTATGGGCCGGCAAGGCCCGCGGTGTAGTGTGTATGTTCGAGAAACGACAAAGTGTTCGCCGTTCGTCGGGTGGTAAATGAGATCGCGTAAAATGTATGAAAGGTGTGTGAACTACTGTGAACGTGTGAAATGTGGGATCGTGTTCGCGCGGTAATAGGTAATAGCATGATGACGTCCAGCCCACACGGGCCAGCAGCGCGGCCGAGCGACTAAAACAATCCCCGGTGCATACGGCCGAGTTTGGGTCGCTAAAGAGACGACGGTCACCGGCCGTTACAAGCAGCCTGGCACCAGGCTCTGTCGCCTCGAGTGTGACGCTGACAGGCAGTAACTGTGCTGCGACGCGTCTGCTGCCCTGTGTAGTTATCGGGTACTAGAGGGCTGCACCTGAACCTTTGCTAAATCTCACTTTCGCTCATGCAGGATATATATATATATATATATATATACCTTTGAGAGAACTTTCAACTTTGTGCGATATTGGTCGCAATCCAAGGCTTTGAGTGGAAAGTATGGCCCATAAACTCAAATACCTCGATTTGAACTTTTACCTGACCGCACCTGACATGTATCCTTAATGTGAACGCATGCCTAGCTGCGTCTCGTTGAAGGGCTTTCGACTTGCCGCCTTTGCACGTCTCGCTGCGGATTATTAGTTCAGGGAAGATAACTAGGGGGACAGAATCTGCTCCCCCAGCGGAGCGTGTTGGCTGAAGACCCCAGCCGGAGCGCAGGTTTATTCTCGATCCAATTTTGTCTTGTGTGCTGCATGGAACCAAACTTCGATCTTCTCCACCAGCAGCAAATGGTAGTAGTTCTCTTCCCTGGTTGGATCTCTCATGGTCCTCCGCAGTTTGAAGGACCCCAGAGCCTCTGTCTTTGCCTGTTGTGCTCTCTGTAGAGCAGGCTTTCATCAAGCATCGGTGCATCTGACCCAGCAGGGCCCTCCATCCGCCTCGTGTAGGTAAGGTGCTCCACTTCTACGGCTGCCATGTTACCAGCCTCTGCGACAGCCTGATGAATGCTCTTGGCCTCCGGAAGTTCATCGCTTCGGAAGATATCGGTGTACGTCTTGATATGAGTCACCAGCTGTCTGCACGTCATCGGGCGGTTGCCAATCATCTTCACAGACAGGCTTTCAGGCGAAAGCAGCGTTGACATTCAACTCCTCCAATGCTCTGCTGAAAGCAGGAGCATGTCCACAGCATTAACCAGCGAACGTCGTACTACCCGCGACGGCTTTCTCCGGGAGGGGGTAGCAGAAAGCCACTAACGCCTGTGAAGCATGCTTTGATATGATCACGCCCTTGTGCGAGACTTTTCTCGTTGCTACTTAGTCGTTTTTTGACCAACTCATTGCCTCCCTGTCTGCCGACTTCGTGATTCTGGGTGAAGCGCCAGTCGCGAATCAGGAAAACAAGATCTTGGAACGGTTTCCCCTCTGTGTTGTCCATAGCCATGCGACCATAATCAGCGAATAGCTGAAGATGGTCTAGATCATCGGTCCCCAAGTTGTTCATCACATTGTAGACCTGCGCAGAGCTGAGAAGTGTGTTCAGAGCAAAAATTCTGGTCGAATCGTCATTTGTGGAATTGCTCTCAAAAATCCCCTGCGAGTCCATGAGAAGTACGACCGCCTCTTCCCCGGACTGAAGATTGACCGGGATCGGGTGAGACATGAACATGCCGTTAGTGTGACCTTCACATCCGCTTCGCCAGGAGAAATGCTCAGTTTTGTTGTCCAGCCAGTGTGACTTGTCTGGTGCCATCAGATATTGAGACATCAAGTTGAGCAGGAAGGATTTGCCCGTGCGGAACGCTCCAGCCACCGAAATTACCACCACGGGTTTGTCTGCGACATCCTCGGACAGAAGAAGCGAGCGGACGACGTCTTGATGCAGGCGCAGTTTATGCTCACCTCCATGGTCTTCTACACTCAGGAACTGTTGTGCTGCCATCGGTGTCGACGTCTTGATGCAGGCGCAGTTTATTCTCACCTCCATGGTCTTCTACACTCAGGAACTGTTGTGCTGCCATCGGTGTCGACGTCTTGATGCAGGCGCAGTTTATTCTCACCTCCATGGTCTTCTACACTCAGGAACTGTTGTGCTGCCATCGGTGTCGACGTCTTGATGCAGGCGCAGTTTATTCTCACCTCCATGGTCTTCTACACTCAGGAACTGTTGTGCTGCCATCGGTGTCGACGTCTTGATGCAGGCGCAGTTTATTCTCACCTCCATGGTCTTCTACACTCAGGAACTGTTGTGCTGCCATCGGTGTCGACGTCTTCATGCAGGCGCAGTTTATTCTCACCTCCATGGTCTTCTACACTCAGGAACTGTTGTGCTGCCATCGGTGTCGACGGAGCGTGGTTAGGGACCTCTCATCCGCCGCTTTCCCACAAGTCAGGGGTGGGGTGCTTCTGCACGTGCGCACGTGCACACCCTTTTTGTATCGCAGAAACTACTTGCCCGATGGACTTGAAATTCACCATACACTTCCTTCGCGCTCGCTCGTTCATCGCCAACTACGGCGCCTTACTGTTTTTTAACTGATTAATTGCTCCCAAGTATACGTTTTTGAAGTTACATTTGTCGGCTTTTAGTGACCAGATACTGACAAATAAATGCCACCATTGTATTTCTGAGACAACACTGGTCTACAAACATGCCTTTTTACTTAGATTAATCAATTTAAAATGTTTTACTTGTGACCTGATCTTGACCTGAGGGCCATTATATGGGGTCAGGTTGTAAAAATGGCTGCTACTATCGAATTATACGTGTATAATAACCCATACAACATGTGTTGCATGGCTTTCGTAGACCTCTTGCCAATAGTGACCTTTTGTCACCCGACCTGACCTTGACCTTTGCTTTCAATGTCACCTTCGCTTATGTGGGAAATTAATTATACCTTTAAGAGCACTTTGTGCCATAATAGTCGCAATCTATGGCTTTGGATGGAAAGTATGGCACATTAACTCAAATTGCTCGATTTTGACCCTTGACCTGGCTGTGACCTGCCATATGACCTTATTTGGAAAATTTCGCGTATGCTTTAGATGCATCTGATTGAGAGCTTTCGATTGCCGCCTTGTGCTTCTCGCTGTGGTTATTGGATCGGAAGATAACGAGGGGGCGTATTCGGCTGAATAGTGAATACCGCTCGTGGCGCGGGATAATGATACAAAAACTCCTCCTCCTTCCCGGTTAACGAGTGTTTTGCGCTTAGGAACCGACACCACCCCCCCGTAATTTTTTTTTCTTCTCGCGCTGACGTCCCGACGTCACTACCCCCCCTTGCTCAACGACTCTTCGCGCTGACGAACCGACGCTATCCCCCCGTCCCCGGTCAACAACTTTTCGCAGATGAAGCTGAGCACAATTCTCCCCCCCTAAACCCGAACCCTAGGTCCGCCAGTGCTGCTATCCCCCCGTCAACAACTTTTGCTTTTGACTGCGACTGTAACTGCGTCCCCCCCCCCCCAGAATAAAATCCGTGGCGATGCCCCTGATCACTTCTCAGTTCTCGAATCCTCGCCATGCTTTGCAGTGTTTTTATACAGGGTACGTATATGCTGGGTATACTCAGGGTATATTGATGGGGGTATACTCAAGTTGTCTTATGGCCATGGTGACGTCACGTCTGGAAGGAGTAATCTGGTATTTGGTAGGAACCAGATTCCAGTAGAACTTAGAGATTCTGGTATGATGTATAGGACAAATTCAACCATGTCTAGTATAAACTGCATATGGTGTAAATCCGAAATACAGCTTAATCGTACAGGTGATTTAAATTTTCGTGTGACGTCAGAGGTTGGCGCCCCCGCGGCTGCAGAATGAAATATACCGACACAGCTACGTTGCCCATCCGGTGCCGCCCTGGTGCAAGAGATGGTTCTTTTGAAACCTCGGTCCGGTTGATATATTCAGCTAACTGCCGATGCTGGGACTTTGTACAGAGGTGGTTGCATGCACATTGCACAATGTCCATGGTCGGACAGAGTTACGAGAACACAACACAGAGAACACAGAGAATACAGAGTGTGACGGCGCAACCATGTGTCCTTGAACAATGAACAGTTACAATGATTCGACCACACTTGATGCCACTTTGATATAGTTTGGCTTACGTGTTGGTCTGAATTTTGCACCTCTGACTCCGTTGCTGAGGCACCACGGGACCGGTGCGGGTGTGTAGCGTCTCGCCCCTCCCCGGCCCGGTCGTACCCTCGGGCTAGGTGTACCGTGTGCAGACGTAGTAACCGTATGACTGCGCCGTTGATGCACGGTCGTATATCAGAGGCGATGCCAAGATCGCGGTAGCTTGCCCGGCCGCAAAGCGCCAGAAACTGTTTTTTTTTCTTCTCTCTAATATTGCGAAATTCACGGCGATTTATAAGTATTATAGCTTGAAATGAAGCTCTCTGTAATGCGCTTCCAGTGATTGTCGTCTTATTAAACAATTCTTCGAAATGCCCCTATAAGACGGGAAAATGGACTGGACCTTAAACTATGGGACCCTGTACTTCCTTTGGGCTAACTGAAAGAACAGATGTTCAAGAAGAATCCAAAGACCTGGAAGCAACTAAAGAGAGCCGTGGGAGCTGCACTGTGGCGTAATATATGGCGGGATTCTTTACAAAATGGTCCCAGATGATATACAGGGTCCATATCTAACGTCCGCCACCGTGACCTGACCTGTGACCTTTGACCTTAGAGGTCAACATTTGAGGTCAAAGGACGGAATACCGCATAACGTCCAAAATTTATTGCCGGATCCTTCCAAAAGTGGTCCCAAATGCTAGACAGGGACCATATCTAACATCCGCCATCGTGACATGACCCGTGATCCTTGACCTTGGAGGTTAATTCGAGGTCAAATGACAGGGTACCGCATAACGTCCCGAATTTATCGCCGGAACGTTTCTGAAGTGGTCCCAGATAATAGACAGGGTCCATATCTAACGTCCGTCACCGTGATATGACCCGTGACCTTTGACCTTGGAGGTCAAATTTGAGGTCAAAGGACGAGGTACCGCATAACGTCCCGAATTTAGGGAGGGATCATTTCCAAAGTGGTCCCAGATGATAGACAGTGTCCACATCTAACGTCTGTCAACGTGACCTGATCCCGTCCTTTCATCTAGAATTTGACCTCCAGTTGGTGGTCAAATTCTCCAATTGGAGGTCAAATTCGAGGTGAAAGAACGGGGTCAGGTCACGGTGACGGACGTTAGATGTGACCCTGTCTATCATCTGGGACCACTTTTGGAAGATTCCGGCAATAAATTCGGGACGTTATTGGGTACCCCGTCCTTTGACCTTGAATTTGACCGTGAAGTTGACATTAAGCAGCAAAATGAAGGCCATATTAGTGATCAGCGTGGCAGAATTGACCTTGGGCCGAGGTTGGGCCAAATCTGAATCCGTCGCTGAATCCGTCGCTAACTTCACGGACGTTCAACAGTTCGGAGGCTTGTTCGGTTCGGCGGTTTCAAGCATGCTCTAGCTCCGCCCCTTTCCTCATGCGTCATCACAAGCAGGCGTCTATTGAACACAAGAACATTTCATCCTGCGGTTGCTCCGTGCCAACCGCCTGAACCGCAGCCAACCGCAGCCGTGTGACGTCATACCGTTTACCCCATCCCCACTTTTAGTTACACCACCGGCTGCCGACCACTGCTGACCGCCGAACCGCAGCCAACCGCAGGGTCCGTGAACAGGCCTCTGGTTTACGCGTCAGCCGATTTGAAGATCTCCGGAACGGAAGATCGTAGGTGTAAAGTTCGCAGCGGTAGTAGCAATGCTTGGTTGAAATATGGCCGTTTCCACCACGGTCATGGGGCATTTTGCAGGGCTAAATATCCCACTAAATACCCTACGGCGGAAAACAGTTGTCCGATGTATATACGCTGCGCTTTGTGTCATCCCCGCCGACATGCGTCAGTGAGCAGTGGTAATTCAGAGGCGGAGGGCAGGGCCGTGCAACAGCCGAAAGGAAGCCTACCTCGAACATGTGCTGTATAGGATATCAAGATGACGACTTGTGTTTTGAATATGCACAGAATAAATATCCATAATATTCTGAAGAGTTTGGTGTGAATAGTAAACAAGGTAGACGCTTAATCAGATTTATTGCCCTTTTTAAATGTAAAATAGTCCATGCACCCACCCACGATTGAACCCCGGACTACACCTGCCGCTGCGACTGCAACGTCAGCAGCAGCGAAAACAGCGCCACCCGCGGCTACTACAGTGACACCCGCGCCTACTACAGCGCCACCCGCGGCTACTACAGTGACACCCGCGCCTACTACAGCGCCACCCGCGGCTACTACAGTGACACCCGCGGCTACTACAGCGCCACCCGCGGCTACTACAGCGCCACCTGCGGCTACTACAGTGCCACCCGCGGCTACTACAGTGACACCCGCGCCTACTACAGCGCCACCCGCGGCTATTACAGTGCCACCCGCGCCTACTACAGCGCCACCCGCGGCTACTACAGTGACACCCGCGGCTACTACAGCGCCACCCGCGGCTACTACAGTGACACCCGCGGCTACTACAGCGCCACCCGCGGCTACTACAGCGCCACCCGCGGCTACTACAGTGCCACCCGCGGCTACTACAGTGACACCCGCGCCTACTACAGCGCCACCCGCGGCTATTACAGTGCCACCCGCGCCTACTACAGCGCCACCCGCGCCTACTACAGCGCCACCTGCTGCGGCGACTGCAATGCCAACCCCGGCTGAAGCGCCACCACGAGTCTACCGCCAATCACCCACCAACATTTCTTCAACGTCTCATTCTTATCCCGAGCCCCGCGTAGGTATATACCTAGAGCTTGTTCAAGTCTCAGTCGGCTCTCTTCTGCATCGTATGAGCCAAAATTGACTTTCCTTGCCCTAACAAATGTTTCCGTGCTTCCTGCTTTGCTTTTTCGTGCACCTTACAAATTGTCTCTGCTCTGCTGGGCACGTAAGTCCATGGATTCCATCGACTTCCCTTCGTGTCTGGAACTAATTTGATTTCGTCATCAACTAGTATCTCGTTAACCGATTCTGCTTCCAATTTTGTCTTGTGTGCTGCTTTGACAGTCTCATTCTTCTTCAGAGCCATACGTAGGTTTTCACCTAGAGCTTGTTCAAGTCTCAGTCGGTTCTCTTCCGCATCGTATGAGCCAAGCGTGACTTTCCTTGCGTTGAAACGTTTCAGGGTTTCCTGCTTTGCTTTGTCATGCTCCTCACGAATTTTCTCTTCGCTGCTGGGCACGCAAGGCAGAGGATCCTGTGGACTCATCGTGCACTTCTGAACGAGTTCAATGCATTTATTAACTAGCATCTGGTTAGCTCTCTTTGCTTCAGGTATATCTCGATCCAATGTTTTCTTGTGTGCTGCATCGAACCAAACTTTGATCTTCTCCACCAGCAGCAAATGGTAGTAGTTTTCTTCCCTGGTTGGATCTCTCATGATCCGAGCTCAGCCGGCGCGCCTGTTTCCGTCCGGCGGGCGGCGGCGGGCCGACTCGGCGGTGACAGCGGCACATGTGGCCGCTTGTAGTTCATTTCAGTGAGGTGAGGCAGTCTCCAGATCTGAGCTCTCCTGACCAGGTACTCCCTCTCAGGTACTCTTTCAGTTACCCCCCAGGTACTCTTTCAGTTACCCCCTCTCCTGACCTTTGGGGTAACTGAAAGAACAGCTTGTTCAAGTCTCAGTCGGTTTTCTTCTGCATCGTTTGAGCCAAACGCTACTTTGATTCCGTTGATCATTTATTTTTAAAATAGTATAAGCCCTTACCCACGCCTGCACCCACGACTGAACCCACGGCTGAACCCACCACTGAGATTGCAACGTCACCCGCGCCTACAGTGCCAGTCGCAGCTACTACAACGCCAACCGCAGGGAACGCTACAACGCATGCAATGACAACCGCCTAGTTTACGACCAGCTCTACCGCCATGTTTCACCGGCCATGTGCAATGAGCAGCATGGTTTTATCCCTAGGCGTTCCTGTATTTCTAACCTCGCCGTTTATCTTCAGTCAGCGTGGGAAGCCATATCGGACGGATACCAGACGGACACTATATATACAGACTACTCGGCTGCTTTTCAAAGCGTGAATCATTCGCTTCTTATTCACAAACTAAAACATTCCTATAAGTTGGAGGAACTTGCCTTGAACTGGTTCGTCTCGTATCTGTCCGATAGGCGTCAGAGGGTCATCGTGAACGGCAAAACGTCCAAATGGACAAACGTACTCTCGGGCGTTCCGGAAGGATCTCTTTTGGCTCCGCTGCTGTTTTCACTATTCATAAATGATTTACCGCGCGAAGTCGATTGCGGCTGCCTTATGTACGCCGACGACGTTAAAATTTTCCGCAAAATTGTCTCACCATCTGACGGACTACTGCTGCAGCAGGATCTCGGTCGACTGACAGCCTGGTCCGTCAGATGGGGACTCACTCTAAATCCAAGTAAATGCAAGTCGTTCACTATCACCCTCAGGCGCGCGCCCGTCCAGACAGAGTATTTTATTAATGCCACGAAACTCGAGCACGTTGGAGAGATTCGCGACCTGGGTATCATTTTAGATACCAAGCTCACTTTCTCTTCTCATGTGAGCAATATTGTCAGCAGGGCAAACCGAAGCCTTGGACTACTTTTTCGATCCTTTCAAACAGGAGCAGGAAGGTCAAAATTCAGCAGGAATGCATTGATGTGCGCCTACTTCTCCAACGTTCGCTCGATTTTAGAATACGGTAGTGTGATCTGGACGGGAGCGGCCGATACCCACACAGTGCGGATTGATCGAGTGCAGCATAAATTCCTGATCTGGCTTTTATCAAACACAGCCTCCGGACATGCCATTTCCCTAGAATATAGTGATCTGCTGAATCACTTCCGGATACCGTCATTAGCCTCACGGCGAGTTCAGCACGATCTGCTGTTCATCAGGAATATTTTTAACTCCAGATTAGATTCTCACATCCTCCTGCGCAGTTTTTCTCTCCATGCACCCACTCGATCAATCCGCACACAAAGACTGTTTTATGAGCCCCGTCCGCGTGTCAACACCGTGAAACGGGGGTTATTCTATAGGGTACCTCAACTAGTCAACTTATTTTTACGTAACATTCCAGAGGCAGACTTCTTTGCTGACGCTTCTGGCACTTTTAAAGCTCATGTCTTGAAACACATTTCATCCTTTTAGTTGTTAGTATTGTGGTATTTTTACAAACACTTTTAGCGTGTACCTTTATTAAATGCCATTGTCCTTTAACGCTTTTGCCGTATATATTTTTACTTCTTGTTTAAAGTTCTTATGAATTATTTATTGTGTATTTTACTGATGTTTGGAATGTTTGTCATATTTTATATTGTGTGTGTGCTGCCTGATGTCCCGTGACTTCACCTGTTAGTGGGGGCAACCCTGTTGGTGATTACTTGAATAAATGAATAAATGAAATGAACCGCAGTTGTAACGCCACCCCCCACGAATGCACCGCCACACCTCCACCAAAGTGACTCCAACGTCTCATTCTTATCCCAAGCCCCACGTAGGTTTTCACCTAGATCTTTTTCAAGTCTCAGTCGGCTCTCTTCTGCATGGTATGAGCCAACCGTGACTTTCCTTGCGTTGAAGAGTTCCAGTGCTTCCTTCTTTGCTTTTTCGTGCTCGTGACTAATTGTCGCTTTGCTGCTGGGGAAGTAACTCCCTGGATTCAATAGACTTCGCTCTGTGCGCTTCTGAGCTAATCGGATGCATTCATCAACTAGCTTCTCGTTAGCCTTCTCTGCTTCCAATTTTGTCTTGTGTGCTGCTTTGACCTCCTCATTCTTCCTCAGAGCCACACGTATGTTTTCACCTAGAGCTTGTTCAAGTCTCAGTCGGTTCTCTTCCGCATCGTATGAGCCAAGCGTGACTTTCCTTGCGTTGAAGAGTTCCAGTGCTTCCTGCTTTGCTTTGTCATGCTCCTCACGAATTGCCGTGTTGCTGCTGGGCACGCAACGCAGAGGATCCTGTGGACTCTCCGTGCACTTCTGAACTAATACGATGCATTCATCAACTAGCATCTTGTTAGCCTTCTTTGCCTTCGGTATGTCTTGATCCAATTTTTTCTTGTGTGTTGCATTGAACCAAACATCGATCTTCTCCACCAGCAGCAGATGGTAGAAGTTCTCTTCCCTGGTTGGATCTCTCATGGTCCTCCGCAGTTTGAAGGACCCCAGAGCCTCTGTCTTTGCCTGTTGGTGCTCTCTGTAGAGCAGGCTTTCATCAAGCATCGGTGCATCTTGACCCAGCAGGCCCTCCATCCGCCTCGTGTAGGTAAGGTGCTCCACTTCTACGGCTGCCATGTTACCAGCCTCTGCGACAGCCTGATGAATGCTCTTGGCCTCCGGAAGTTCATCGCTTCGGAAGATATCGGTGTACGTCTTGATATGAGTCACCAGCTGTCTGCACGTCATCGGGCGGTTGCCAATCATCTTCACAGACAGCCTTTCAGGCGAAAGCAGCGTTGACATCAACTCCTCCAATGCTCTGCTGAAAGCAGGAGCCATGTCCACAGCATTACCAGCGAACGTCGTACTACCCGCGACGGCTTCTCCGGGAGGGGGTAGCAGAAAGCCACTAACGCCTGTGAAGCATGCTTTGATATGATCACGCCCTTGTGCGAGACTTTTCTCGTTGCTACTTAGTCGTTTTTTGACCAACTCATTGCCTCCCTGTCTGCCGACTTCGTGATTCTGGGTGAAGCGCCAGTCGCGAATCAGGAAAACAAGATCTTGGAACGGTTTCCCCTCTGTGTTGTCCATAGCCATGCGACCATAATCAGCGAATAGCTGAAGGTGGTCTAGATCATTGGTCCCCAAGTTGTTCATCACATTGTAGACCTGCGCAGAGCTGAGAAGTGTGTTCAGAGCAAAGATTCTGGTCGAATCGTCATTTGTGGAATTGCTCTCAAAAATCCCCTGCGAGTCCATGAGAAGTACGACCGCCTCTTCCCCGGACTGAAGATTGACCGGGATCGGGTGAGACATGAACATGCCGTTAGTGTGACCTTCACATCCGCTTCGCCAGGAGAAATGCTCAGTTTTGCTGTCCAGCCAGTGTGACTTGTCTGGTGCCATCAGATATTGAGACATCAAGTTGAGCAGGAAGGATTTGCCCGTGCGGAACGCTCCAGCCACCGAAATTACCACCACGGGTTTGTCTGCGACATCCTCGGACAGAAGAAGCGAGCGGACGACGTCTTGATGCAGGCGCAGCTTATTCTCACCTCCATGGTTTTCTACACTCAGGAACTGTTGTGCTGCCATCGGTGGCGACGTCTGAAACAGAACCAGATGCATTGGAGGGTTAGTGCGAATGTTTTCCGAAACATATGATTTACGCACAATCAAGGGGATTCACATCGGCCAAGAGTGTTGAATTTGGGGAAAATCCAAAATGTCTGACAAAACATCAACAAACTGACAGGATATCGCTTCCTTGTGCTTTACCCGCGCCCGCTGGGCTTTTCAGCCGAACACATCCCACTGTTTGGAGGGGCAAAGTATGCGGTCTTCTTATATCCTGAACTAACCGTTTTATTTCAACGTTCAATTCATCGATCGAAATATTTCGATTAAGCGAGTATAAACCCTACCTATGATTACCTACAACTACCCACAATTCGTATATCTTTGATTTGTTTATGTCGGTGACCATGGTCAGGCAGATCACGTGACCTCTTCATTATAAATCAAAGGGAAAATCTGCAAATATGAGGTCTGAACCTCGTCACCTCGGTGACCCCCTGCTGTGCCAGCTCGTGGAGGAGCTCCTCCTCACCGAGCATGCCCAGTGAAGGGGCGTAGCAGACCACCTGAACTGTATGCATGCGGTCAGCAGCGGTGGTGGTGATCGGCTGCTCCAGGAAATTGACCTGGTCCAAGAGCGTCAGGACCTGGGTCCGGCCAATGACCTTGACGAGAAGAGCCCCCGACCGGATCGGCCGGGCGCTCTCAACGTGTCACCGATCAGGCGGGACAGGGCCCGCCTGATCGGGGAGGGGCTGAGACCCCGAACGGTTTCCCGTCCGTCAGGCTCAGCAGCATAAAGCTGCTGCCCTCTGGAATATCAGCGGCTGGCCGCTGGCCGGACTGACGGTCGGGCGGCTGGGGGCGGGGGTCGCGGGACGCGCTCCAGCGGAGGCCATCTCGGGAGGTTGGTGAGAGGTGAGGACCGGTCGCAGCTAAAAAAAACGCTGTGGCCGGAACGTTGTGAGTGAGTGAGAGTGTGAGGTGTCGTGGACCGCGTAGGTGGCTTAAGGCCAGAGTGCAGCTGAAGGCGGAGTGGAGCGTGAGGCTGGCTGAAGGCCGTGTGTGAAATTTAACCCGGAGTAGTATAAAAAAGGTGTAGACTTAGAAGAGAAAAAGGAGAGAGTTGATGAAAAAGAGGTCCCAGCCGGCTTCGTTGACCCAACCTGCCACCCCACCAGGTCGTCAGTGGACCGTTCGAACCAAGCAGGTCGGGTATACACCGTTAGGTATCAGCCGTGGACAGAGAGATAAAAGAGAGAAGGCAGAATGAAAAAAAAACAGGGAATCAAGATCGCGAGGGAGCAAGTCAAGGGAGGGGAATAGGGGGTGAGCTAGATGGGCGGAAGGGAGGGAACACCTGTGATCAGGGGAAGGGGAAACAATGGTCAGTATACTGTACGGCTCTTGTAAGAGCGGCACAGTACCGGGAGTCAGGGAGGGAGGGGGAGAGTTTACTTTAAAGCGCAGTTCAAATACAAATTCCAAGGAAACTTTCGTATCGAAAAAAGGACTGCATCCCCCGTGGTCTGCGGGCGCCGGTAGTTGTAAGGCGACAGGAAGCTCTGCGCATACGCCACGTGACGTCAGGCGACTGGCCGGCCGGTCGCCATATTGTCGATGTATATAGTTTTGGGGGGCCCTTGTCCCCCCACCCAATGTTGAGTTGCGCCCCACATGGTGCTCTTGCTCCCCCAATGACGTGCCCTTACCCCCATAATACTTCCCGCCCTTATATTACTTGATATATAGGTGCAGGCATAGGTGTCGATTTATATACTTTTGGAGCGGCCCTCGCCCCTCCCCCAATGTTGAGTTTGGCCCCCTCCCCCCAAAAGTGCTCTCTCCTCCAATGTTTTCTGGCCACTGGCGTATTCAAGGAGCCCGAAGGGCCAGACTCCCAAATCGCCTGAAGTCGGCCACAAATTGCGGATTTCCTAATTTAAATGCCGATCTACGCATTTATCTACGCACGTTTGTTTTAAATCACCTATTAATACGAGAGAAGAAAAAAAAATCCGATATTTTTTTAGAATTGTGTGACTGGGCTTTGGCCCCTCCAAAGCAGCTTCTTTGCTGTTCTGGCATAGCGAAAACGATTATTCACGCCGAAGCGTAGAACCCGTCCCAAGCCTGGGAGGGCCCCATTCCGACCTGAGATGGCCTTTTACCACTTTGAGAGGACCCTTAATCGATCTAAATGGGCACTTTTCCGGCCTGAGGGCTTTAGCCTGCCATTGGCTGGGGTGGGGGGGGGCGTTTTTTGCCCCACTGACGATCTTTCGCAATAGCTCAAAAACCAAGAGCACTGGCGACGTGAAACCTTAGGTACCTTCTCCTACATCAATTTTACGTCTTCTGTGCAAAAATGAGGCAATTTCGTCGATTTTTTTCTCTCTCTCTCTCGATATAGCGAATTTAGTGACGTCACTACACACGAGTTTGACACAAAATTCATCTAAACTTTAGCAGGCCGTACAAATGCCATATTTTGAGCAAAATTAAATCGAAAAACTTCAAAAGATAGCAAATGACATGGAAATGGAATGGATATCAAATCTCGGATTTGTGAAATATTTGGTTTTTGACCACCCCTCAAACAAAAACAAAATTTGTTGAAAAATTGACTCAAATGTGACCTGACCTTGACCTTATATGGTGTCAGATTGTGAAAATGGCTGCTACTATCGAATTCTACGTGTATAATAACCCATAAAACATGTGTCGCATGACTTTCGTATACCTCTTGCCAATAGTGACCTTTTGTGACCTTAACCTTTGCTAAAAAAATCACTTTTGCTTATACAGGATATGTATTATGCATTTGAGAGCACTTTGTGTGATAGTTGTCTCAATCTAATGCTTTGGATGGAAAGTATGACCCAAAAACTCAAATATCTTAATTTTGACATTTTACCTGACCGTGACCGTGACCGTGACCGTGACATTTGGCGTTATTTTGAAAATTTAGAGTATGCTGTGGATGCGAATCATTGAAAGCCTTCGATTGCAATCTTACGCTTGTCGCTGCGGTTTTATTGGTTCGGAAGATAACCAGGGGGATGGGGAGAAAAACTCCCCCCTCCTCCCCCGCAAATGGCGTTCGGCGGAGACTCCAGCCAATGCCGGGTTAAGTCGGTAAGAGAGGAACAATGAACAACCGCTTCTTTGAGAGGATCATCGATCGACCTGAGAAAGCCATCGTCCGGGCTGAGAGGCCTCTTGTCAGGTGTGGAAAGGCTTTACCTATATGTTAGTCTGAGAGGGTCCTTACGAGGCCTGCGAGAAGCAGTCTGAGAGGGTCTTTGCAATACCTGGGAATTCCCTAGGCGTATCGTAGAGGGCCATTGTCAGGCCTGAGAGGGCCCTGTGCCAGTTTGAGATTCTGAGATTCTCGGCCATTCTGAAAGCCATTGGTCTGTCGGAGGTTCGGCCAAATCTTTGGTTTGAGGCGCCGTCCGACTCAAGGCCAAAACTCGTGTGGCTTTATTTTTGCGTTAAAAACTGATTTAAAACAAACTTGTTGTGCCTATTCCTTACATTTTCTTTTACAATAATGAAATTAAATGTTATTTTTGGCCGATTACTGTGGTTTTGGTAAAATGGCGCTGTATATGGCCTTGGACCCGTCCCTGTTCACCCCCCAATCATTTGGAAAAATGGACACCGCTGTGTAGGGGTCACCACTTGACCTTGACCCGAGGTCAAATTTCCAAAATGACCTGACCTGGTCAACATGAATAGGATTCGAAGTGCCTTGACGAGAAAAACACGATGGCGACACAATTATTGCCCTATCTTTATCAGGTAAAATGTTGTTTGCGAAAAACTGCTTTGCAAATAATAGCCTTTTTGAACTTCGATGACCTCTGTAGCCTAAACTATTGGCCTGAGCTTACAGGCGGGGACACCAAGTTAATTCCATTTGTTAAGAGTTTTCGATTGATATTTACGTCTGTTTTTAGCTATTATAGTTCATGAGATATTTGGGGGTTTCTGGAGCGAAGTCCTAAAACTGGAAAATTTGACCTTCGATGACCTCTGGTGACTTCAATATTGACCTGACCTAAACAAAACGGGACAAAATATATTTTCGATAGAGAGAGCTATATAACGCAGCTTTCCGCTTGTCGCTACGTTGCGTTGTTATCGAGATCTTAGGGGGGGGGGGCTGAAATCACCCGCCCCCGGCCGTTCGTGGTTGGCGCGAACCCCCGGTAGTGCGCCTGTTAAAGGTCGACTAATACCAATTTCACGCCTGAGTTGAGTTAAATACGTGTTTTACAGCGCACGCAAAAAGCCGATGGATAATATCCTTGCAGATACCGAGCGCTCTGCGGAGCGATAATTTTTATCCGACAGAGTAGATGCCGAACGGGCGAAGGGAAAGTTCTCGGCGATAATTATCCAGCGGAGAATATCCAAAGGAAAACATTTTCCAGATACCGAACGCTCGCTTGAATGGATTCACGGATGCACATTGGCGCGTTACGTCACGGGATGCGGACAGTTGTGGTGTGCTAAGATGAAAATATAAAATAAAAACTAACTTTTCATCGGTGAAAAATACATCCGAATTTTCTTCTTCTAAAAAATACAACCGGACCGGGGCCTCACCTGCGGGGCCTTAGAGGGGCCCCGCATTTCATAGGGGGGGGGGGGGCAGGTTGGCTAGTGTGCGCCTCTGGTATGAGGCACACTTCGTGTCTTACTTTATATATTTATATTTTTATCCTTAGAGCTTCGACCCGTTACATATTTTCGCGATAACTTCGCTTTCTATATTTTAGTGGTGGGCCCCTTAGGATGAAAATAACAAATTCAAACTTTCACTTATAAGTTGTAAGAAATACATCCGGATGTTTTCTCATGAAAAAAATACAACCGGACAGCCCCGTATTTCGTAAGGGGACACGGGCCCGTGTGCCCCCCTTGTATGCGCCTCTGGGCTTTTCGGATGGCAATATAAAATGTAAAACTCTGACTTTCATGTGTACAAAAATAATCCGGATTTTTATTTTCCAAATTACAACCAAACAGGGCCCCAGGCCCAGAGGCGGCGTAAAAGGGGGGGGAGCAAGGGGCAGCGGCCCTCCCACTCAATAAGTTTGTGTTTTTGTTTGTTTGTTTGTTTGTTTGGGGGGGGGACAAACATGATTTTGCCTTGACGGAAAAGGCGTCTTGACGAGAGCAACGTGATGGTGGCAAAATTATTGTTTCATCTGCATAGGTAAACAGCTATTCACAAAAACGTTTTAGTCAACAAATGGCCCTTTTAACTTTAATGACCCGTGGAGTCCAAACAATTGACTTAAAGGAAATAGTTCACCTTCGGATTTTTTATCTCTTCAGAACACGATTTTATTATATTTTTAATACAGTTTCTTTTTTTCTTTTAAAAAATGGTCCTACATCGCGCCAATTCAGGACAGAAGGCTGTAAATGATTAATTTTATGGTGTGCGTTATTGGTCTGCGCATGCTCCATGCAGTGCTGGCACAGTTCAGACGGTACGGTATATCATATACGCGCCGCATTCCTTCGCCAAAAAGTCAAATATCTTCGGCTGGAGAGTCTTTTCAGCCAAGAAAAGTTCCAGATAAGGATTTCTCAACACGGGCTACAAAACTGATATTTCAGTTCAAAACCCCATGTTGAAGGTGTACTATTTCCTTTAAGCTCATATCTGACAAACCTCGTAGAAAGAGCGCTTCAAGAGATTTCGATTGCTTTTTCGGTTTCTTCCTAACTATATTCGTTTTGGAGATAATGCGTAATGTCTAGATACAAGTCAAAATCATATAAATTTTTGGTACATTTGACCTCGTTTGACCTTGAAGATATTGACCCAAGATCATACAAAATACGCAAAAGAGAATTCCCTGTGGGTCCTTCCTACCCACCGAATTTCGTTGTTGTAGCTTTCATAGGAGCCGAGATCGGGGGGGGGGGGGAGGGCGAATCTCCTCCCGGACAGATTTAGCGTAAAAAAGCCGGACAGGAATAGGGCTAAGGAATGTTAAATGATACAATGATTAAATAAATTTGTGAAAACGTTCAAAGGGAATAATTGAATCTGAATTGATCTAATACACACATTATTCATATAATTTAAAATTATTAGTAGTTTCACTTCTAGACTGCTTCTGAACTGCAAATCTTTTTCGATTATATGAACCCAGTTTCGAAACAATGATTACATCTATTTTGTTTCGCACACGATAGTGCGAAACACCAGCTTATGTGCAAATTCACACAAGCAAAATTACTTACTCTACCTACGCGATATCTGTCGCAGTGGTTATTTGACTTTGAACCCAATGGAACTGAACAAAAACTTTTGCCAGATTCAATTTTCAAAAACATTTCGAAGTTGTGTTATGCCATTTTTCCCAAGCATGCATCCCAATGTTTATTGATGATGTTCGAGCAATGCACTCACCTGCCCTGCTGCTGTCATTGTGGCAGCAGCAGCGTTCTTCCCGTCGAGCCGGCGCCGGAGAGGAGACGAACAGGCGCTGCAGCTCGGACGCCGACGCCGCCGATACCGTGCACCGTGTGCATTGCACCCCTGCTGAGTTCATGCTTCGCAGATAACGTCGCAGATAGTGTTTGTATCAGCAGGCTTCATCAAGTGACTCAGTGAGGTGTGTCCCGAATCAGCAGAGGTGATAAAACTCGGCAGTACCGGGCACAAACCCGAATTCACCCTGCTCGATGGATTAGCCTCAACAGATCCGTGCGTTTGTACTAGTTCGCAGACAACAGCGAAACAATGTTGTTGTTTTGCATATCATTTGAACAGACAGTGTTTGTGAGAATTGTACATAGAGTTCAGGAGGACCATCGGCGGCGATATAATTGAAACGCGTGTTGAAGAGTGAATAATTTTATAGCGGTAAGGACGCGGAAGAAGACCAGAAAGCGTTGAGTGGCGGCGCCGAACGTCTCGCCACACACTCCGGGTACGCCGGCGACTGCGTCAATCGCGTAATCGGCGGTTCGAGACAGCGTCCGAAGTCTCGTCGGGGAGTCTGGTGGTCGACTGCCAGCGTGTCGCAGCGTCGTCCCGGCCCTCGTGCGCGACATCGCACGTGGTCGCGGGAACCGGGACATCGGACACTTGGACGTGAGAGACATCATATCTACACGTGGTGCCATACAACCACGACAAGGAGAGCATCTGGTGGCGGCAGAGGCGCGTTTGCTTGCTAACATAGCCAGCCCGATTTTTCGAGATCCTACGAGAAAAATCTCATAAGAAAGCGAGCAACTACTCTAACACAACGCGATATATGCTAACACCCGCAATGCACTAACAACTAACTAACGAGCGCTATCAGCCGGCGACAGGAATCATAACACGGCGCCGACCACACACACGGAGGCAACCGAGAGGAGCTGTAAAGTGTAACTCGCATTTACTAAGCAATTACTACACGGGGCAGCAATCGCGGCGCAGCCCTCTACTACCCGATAACTACACAGGGCAGCAGACGCGGCGCAGCCCTCTACTACCCGATAACTACACAGGGCAGCAGACGCGGTGCAGCCCTCTACTAGCCGATAACTACACAGGGCAGCAGACGCGGTGCAGCCCTCTAGTACCCGATAACTACACAGGGCAGCAGACGCGGTGCAGCCCTCTAGTACCCGATAACTACACAGGGCAGCAGACGCGTCGCAGCCCTCTAGTACCCGATAACTACACAGGGCAGCAGACGCGTCGCAGCCCTCTAGTACCCGATAACTACACAGGGCAGCAGACGCGTCGCAGCCCTCTAGTACCCGATAACTACACAGGGCAGCAGACGCGTCGCAGCCCTCTAGTACCCGATAACTACACAGGGCAGCAGACGCGTCGCAGCCCTCTAGTACCCGATAACTACACAGGGCAGCAGACGCGTCGCAGCCCTCTAGTACCCGATAACTACACAGGGCAGCAGACGCGGTGCAGCCCTCTAGTACCCGATAACTACACAGGGCAGCAGACGCGGTGCAGCCCTCTAGTACCCGATAACTACTCAGGGTGTAATGCGATACATTTTTTCTTTCAATTAAACATCAGAAATCTGCAACACAGTCAAAACATTCAATAATTAGCAGCAAAAGCTGTCCAGTGGTGGACGGTGGTTGAGACGAGCGTCTACGTGGTCAGCGCCGGTGCCTGGGACCACGGCCAGCCGGTGACAGCTGCAGAGAAAAACGTAAACAGGGTCGGCTCCCCTTGTTTTGACGGAGCCGGGTGAAGGGCGGCCCAGGAATGCGAACGCCTGGGCGGCGGCCGGGCACAGAAGCGGCAGAAAGTGTCCCGAGGCGTTACACGTGGCCGAAATCAGAGCATTCGTGGCAGCACAAAGAACTAGACCGGCCAATCGACGAAGGCGTGGCGCAATACGTGGCAGCCTGTGGACGCAAAACGCCAATCAGGCAACCGACCAGGCGGAAGAGGTGAAAGCTTTTGATAGGAGAGGGAAAGTTGTTAAAAGGCCTGACCAGAGCAAACGGGGGACCCTTTTTCTGACGTACGTACGGGGGAGAGGACAGTCGGGACTGGACCGTGAGAGTGCACGAACGGAGGCGGCCGCGGCCCTCGCCGCGAGGCCCGGCCGCGGCCCACTGTCGTGACGCTCGTCACGACAGGGTCGACGTTCATGTGGCTGTAACAAGACTTTTGGAGTAACTTCGTGGAGAGTCATCATGAAAATTAATTGCCTCAATCAAGAAGTTGATATATTTTCTTGAACAAGAGAAAGCCAAGAGGGAACGGACAGAAGAGACGAAGTGATAACTGAGGCTGAAGGGCAGCAACCCTGAAAATTGACTATTGTTGTTGTTTGTTTAAATTAATTTGGCGAAAGACGAGCACACGCATCATCACAAGTAAGGTCGAGGTCTGCACAATCCTGTCGGTCCTACCTTCCACTCGCGTTAGTTTTGTACATCCCCGTGCACCATTTTTCAAAATTTTGCAGTCATTGGCGGCCGCTCTATTCCGATTACTCACCTGCCATGAATTGGTCATTCAGTCACAGTATGTTTTCTTGTTATAGTGTGTGCCAGCGCGCAAGCTCGAAATCATCATTTATCGAATTGTCTGAACGGTAGGCAGATTATGGGATTCTTACATTTGCATTGTGGCCTGGTTATCATTGACAGTTCTTTTAGAAAGGCTGATGATTCTCAATGTTTTGTAAATGCTGGTGATGAGTCCTAACTGATTTGACTGTTTGCACTGATTGGACTTGGACAGATTTCTCACGAGACGATTGACTTACACTATTGGTGCACCATTTGTTTCTGTAAATAAACCCTTGTGTGAATTATATATATATTGCTCTAATTTGGAATGTGAATGAGGGTGGACTGAGGAAGGAATAATGATAAGCGACTGAGGGGCGACATATTTTGTTGGGAAAATAACGTAATATAATGCATAATATTAACGTAATAATATTAACGAAGGGTCATGACGTGAATTAAATGCTTACAAGGCAGGGTAATGCATTTTTTTGGCTCTATGCAATTAAATACTCAATTCAATTACGAAGAGTAAAGGTATGTTTTGGTGGGCAATGTTTACTGATATATTAAATGCCAATTGTTTCTGGTAAAGTCCGAGTGATGCGATAATTTATGTGAAATACCTGTCCGATATATTTTGAGAAATTGCTAACCCGATTTCCCGGTAGACAGAGTAACAGAGATTTTGACCTGAACCTTGCAATCCGATTTCCGGTTCGGTCGATGTAATTGGTTAAATCGATTAATTTCCAGATCCGGCTAAATGTTTAAAGTAAATTAACTTCACTATGTAAGTTTGAGATTTAAACTGTTAGCCTGTTTACGCAGCCTTGACGTCAGATCCAGTTGATAACTGTAACGTCTCGGTCAAAAGAAACAGATAATTTATGGATTATGACGTGAGAATGAATAAACAAGTTTGTTTGTATCTAAATGTCGAAGAAAGCTAAGATTGCCTCCACACAGCCCAAGCCGTCGAGAATTGCAGGATTAATATTGTGGTTTTGATCACAAAAGTTATTTCCATTGCCAGAAAATCTTCCATTTATCTGGTATATTGTAATGTCAACCGCGCATTAAGTTACAAACTTCATTTCCTAAGAAGAAATGGAATTGAGAAGGTTTTTTTTCCACGATCATCGCGTTCAAATGCTTCTTCTTAACGAGTGCGACATTATGGGATAATTGTTTACCCAAATTGAAGAATATGTTTTGTTTTGTTATACAACTCGGTAGGCCTGATAAGAATCACGGTCATGTAACATTTCGTCCCAGTTCATCTTACTGGTTAAAATTACACCAGAATCAATCGTTGTCATGCAGATGCGCACAAATATACACCCAGTCACGGTCACTGACCGCCGGCCGCCGATACCGGCCGCCGATACCGGCCGCTCAGACCCTGACCCCACGCGTCCCATCCCAAAACACGTGACGTCATTAACGAGGTTTCGGCCAGGCTGGTCTGACGCCGCCCAGTGACGAGGGGAAAAACCCGTGGATTTCGCTCAGATGGGACAGATGTGGAACATACAGCGAGTACTGAGTACCAATAACTGAGTACCAAGTACTGAGTAACGAGTGCCAAGTACCAAGTACCGGGTACAAAGTACAGAAACACGACCAGTGGTACACCAGTCACACAATACACTACACAATGCACACTACACAATATACACTACACAATATACACTACGCAATATACACTACACAAATACTCTACACACAATACACTACACACAATACACTACACAATATACACTACACAATATACACTACACAATATACACTA
>JAXIVJ010013387.1:0-37350 GCA_036785665.1 Chirona hameri | reverse complement strand
GGGTGGAGCGGGCAGGGGCGCGCACAGGACCCGCCGAAGGGGGAGACGGGGCGGCGTCAACTGGCGCCGCCACGGTGACGCTGGATCAGATCAGCTCATCATTGGACATCTGAACATCCAGTCCTACAAACCCAAGCTACACGACCTCCGGAATGACATCCATGACGTTTACGGCTTCGACGTGCTGGCGCTGTGTGAGACGTGGTTGGCGCCGTCCGTGCCTGACCGGCTGGTAGGCGTGAGCGGCTACAAGCTTCACAGGCGGGACCGACCGGCCAGCTCCGGCCTGCCCCGAGGCAAGGGAGGGGTGGCGGTGCTGGTGCGCGACAGCCTGAGCTGCGAGCTGCTGCCGACGCCTGTGACGGGCGTAGCTGGCTCCAACCTGGAGATCATCTGGGTGCTGGTGCTGACCAGCAAGCATCAGTCGGTGTTGTTGGCGTCAGCCTACCGAGTTCCGCAGAACAACGCGCGCCAGCTCGCCACCGACCTGGACGACCTGGAGCAGCAGCTTCAGCACATGATCGCCAACTTCCCACGAGCGACTCTGATCCTGAGCGGTGATCTGAACTGCTGCCTTCTGAAGGCGAAGACCAGTGACACCAATCCTCTGATTAGACTGTGTACCACGTACGGGCTCCATATCACCAACCAGAGTCGTGCTACGTACCGCCCTGCCGGGTCGCTGTTGGACGTCATCATCACTAACAGCCCGGGGCTGATTAGACGCGTCGGTGTCACGAGGTGTCACTACGGCGGCCCGCACGATTTCACGCGTGTTTTGCTCGCACGTGACAGTCGTATGGCGCCTCGCCGGGAGTCCGCTGTGTACCGACGGCCTATCAGCAGAATAGACGGTGACTCTTTTAATCAGCAGCTGGCTGATACTGATTGGACTCCTGTTTATTACTGTGACACCACCGAGAGCAAGTGGAGCGTCTTCCGCGAGATGTTCATTGCGCAATTGGACACTGTGGCGCCGCTGAGACGTGTTCGTGATCGGCAGCTGACTGCGCCGCCCGTGTCAGCGGAGACGCAGCAGCTGCTGCAGCGCCGCCGCGCGGCCCTGGCTGGGGACGACCGCGCCGAGTACAAGAGAGTGAACCGTCTGTGCCGCGCCGCTGTGCGTAACGAGACCCGAGCGCGATACGCGGGGGCGATCAGTCGCGGTGACCGGGGCGGACTGTGGCGCGTGCTGCGGCCTGTTGTGGGCACGAAGCAACAAAAATGTGAGGTGCCGAGGATAACACCGAACGTGCTGAACGATTATTATGTTGCGATCGGTCCTGCCACGGCGGCCAGTGTTCCTGCCGCTACGGTACGTGTGCCCACGCGGCTTCCGAGAGTGCTGACATGCGCGTTCAAGGTACAAACTGCCGATTTTGACACTCTGTACGCCACACTGATGTCTATGAAACCATCTCGGTCAACTGGCAAGGACGGCGTGTGTGTGCGAATGTTACAGAGTTTCTTTCCCGGAATAGGTGACGCTTTGTTACACGTCGTGAACTCGAGTCTTTCTACCAGCGTTGTGCCCCAGGAGTGGAAACATGCCTTGGTGACGCCTATTCCGAAAGGAAAGACGTCTTCCGAACCGTCAGACACGCGCCCCATCTCGATCTTGCCTGCTATCATGAAATTAGTCGAACGTGTTGTGCAAAGACAGTTGTCAGCTTACCTGGAAGAAAATTTTGTTATTTCGGACGCACAACACGGCTATCGAAAACAGCGTTCTACTGAAACGGCGCTTCACGTCATAACCGATCAGGCTCTTCAAGCAATGAATAATGGGCATATTTGCATATTGGTGCTATTGGACCTTTCAAAATGTTTTGATGTAGTTCCGCACAAAATTCTTCTGGAAAAATTATCATCGTACGGCATCGAAACCTCATGGTTCCGCAACTATTTGGCCAACCACTCGCAGCAGGTCCAGGTGAGGTGCGCTGACGGTACCACCCTGCTGTCCGACAGCAAGGCGAACGCGATCGGAGTGTACCAGGGTGGGGCGCTCAGCTGTCTCCTGTTCATGTTGTTCTCGAATGATATGTGCCTGCATGTGCCTGATGACATCACAGTGGTCCAATTTGCTGACGATACTCAGCTGATGGTTACTGGCCAGAAGTGTGACATACAGCTGATGATCGCACGTATGGAGGACGCACTTAGTCGCGTATATCAGTGGTTCTGTCATAACGGAATGAAGGTTAACGCATCAAAGACGCAGATGCTTGTGTTAGGAACCCCAGCGATGCTTCGCTCTTTGGCGCCAGTTACCCTGACTTTCTGCGGAACCACCATAGCTGAGTCAGAAAAAGTGAAAAACTTAGGAGTGACGATGGACCGCCACCTCAGCTTTGTGCCTCACGTTGATTGTCTGTCGCGGAAATGTGTGGGCATGCTCACGGCGTTGATACACGCACGGCACGTGATACCGCGTTCGGCCCTGAAACAGGTTGTGGAAGCTCTGGTCTTGTCTGTGCTGCGGTACTGTTTGTCCGTGTACGGCTCGTGTGGAGAGACCCAACTTGCTCGGCTCCAAAAAGTGGTGAATTTTTGCGCACGTGTCGTGTCCGGTCGACGGCGCCGAGATAGTGTCGCGGCCGTTATTAAACAGCTGAAGTGGATGACAGCCAAGCAGTTGGCAACATACCACACAGTGAGTGCTGTAGAGCGCATAGTTGTGTCCGGACAGCCTGAGTACCTCAGAGCCACGTTAGGGCAGCGGGCCAACCAGCGGCACCAGCACAACACCAGGCAGGCAAGCTTCTTCACCCTCCCCCGCATTCGTACGCGGGCAGGCCGCCGTAGACTGTGTTACCGAGGTGTGACTTGGCTGAACAAGCTGAAAGTCGAACCTGGGGTATCGTCATACCGTGCAAGGGTCAGGAAGGCGTTACTGTCGGCCAGTGCACAGACGTGATCGTGTGTGTGAGTGAATGTAGTGTGTATGCTAATGTGCGCATTTGTCCTGTCTCTCGATCTGCATTCTTGTAACGACGTGGACTTGTGAAAAGCCTCTCCATGGAGAGGATCTTGTTCAATACATCTGTATCTGTATCTGTATCAGAGCAGTTGGTGCTCTTGATACATTTCTGGCCGGCGTCGCATGGTCCAGGAGGGCCTTCCTCTGAGAAGTTCAACGTGACGGCGATGGCGGGAAACGCCATCAGCACAGCGACAACAGATTGCCACGTCGGCATCGTGACGCCCCGAACTACCCGCACTGCCGCCAGCTTCTGAACTACCCGCACTGCCACCTCGCGTGCGCCGATCGGGCTCGGATCCTGCATAACAGGTCCCGCCACTTTTTGGAAGATCCATGTGGAACTATTCGCAGAACTACTCTAGGTTAGCCACTATAAGCCGATTATTTTTTAGACCTAAAAAAATTAATCGGCTTATAGCCAGACTTGTTATTGTTTCGACACTGATTGAATCGATTGGAATCGTTCAATCTACATTCCGTGAATACACACAAATAATTGATTCACCACCAGATCTTTTAATTCATGAATCGTGATTGAATCAAAACCCGCATCAAATCAAGGCTGATTGAATCAAAAGATTTAACGATTCAAGTACACTGGTAAATTGTGCAAATACATGCAGTCCCAGTGGCTACATTCATTTATACTGACATAGTATTGCTGTAACAATGTTTTAATGATCATATATATGTATGTTTCCATTGTGTATTCATTTTACATAAATTCACCACATATATGTAAATGTTGAATCAAATGTGAATCAATTAAAATATTTATTTTGATCCTTTGAATCGGAAAAAATCAATTCTCAAAATTTTATCCGTGAATCGAATGGTGATTGAATCATTCAGATTCCAAAATAAATCATGATTGAATCATTCCAAAAAAGTTGAATCAATAACCAGTCTGCTGATAGCATAAATAGGCTTATTCATAACAACAATTAATTTCTGCATTTTATAATAAGGCTAGCCATCCTATGCATTGGCATGCTGCAATATTTACAGAATGCCAACACGAACGCGGCTATGAGTATGTGACATTGCCGTATTGTGTGGTCACACTGCCTGAAACTGTCAAGTATTGTGCACCAATACTTGCATGTGCTTAGCCATTCTACGAGGTGCCTCATGCTGATGGGGAATTCCCGACTGATTGGAATCTCGTCTTGTTTGTTGTCTCCGTGTCTCTGGTCTGTGACAGTTCCTGACTCCGTGTCTCTGGTCTGTGACAGTCTCTGACTCCGTGTCTCTTGTCTGCCAGTCCCTGACTCCGTGTCTTTGGTCTGTGACAGTGGCTGACTCCGTGTCTCTGGTCTGTGACAGTCTCTGACTCCGTGTCTCTGGTCTGTGATAGTCTCTGACTCCGTTTCTCTGGTCTGTGACAGTCTCTGACTCCGTGTCTCTGGTCTGTGACAGTCCCTGACTCCGTGTTTCTGGTCTGTGACAGTCGCTGTGGCAGTTCCGGGAGCGTATCGCAGAGGCTCTCGCTCTCGCTTTCGCTCTCGCTCTCGCTCTCGCTCTCGCTCTCGCTCTCGCTTTCGCTTTCGCTTTCGCTCTCGCTCTCGCTCTCGCTCTCGCTCTCGCTCTCGCTCTCGCTCTCGCTCTCGCTCTCGCTCTCGCTCTCGCTCTCGCTCTCGCTCTCGCTCTCGCTCTTGGTCTCGCTCGTCCGGCTCCGTCCGGCCGGGTCTGTGACGCGCAGCGGCGCCTCCTGCAGCTTCTCTGCCGGCTTACCCTCGAACTCGAGCAGGCCCCTACCGGCCACTCTCACGGGCGCGCCTACGTACCTGGTGCCGGCCGGAGGCAGGCAGATGGGCCGCATCGTCAACGAGAGTTGTACGGGTTCCGCCAGCCGCACCACGGCCAGGTCGTGCCGTCCGCCGCGGTAGCGCGGGTGACGTGTGATGCGCGATACGTTCCGATCCTGCACGTCAATGGTGTCGTTCAGCTTGTAGTCGCCGATGCGCGCACCGACGGTGCCGACCTCCTCGGGCCGCAGACAGTGGGCGGCCGTCAGCACGTGCCGGTCTGTGATGAGGGTGCCGCCGCAGAACCAGTCCGCCAGGCCGGCGGCCGTCCACCGGCCGAACAGCACCATCCACGGCCACTTGCTCGGGTCGGCGTCAACCCCGCCAATTACAGGAAGCACTATTATGTATGGTGGGTTTCGTGATACGTAGGAGGGTTTGCCGCAGTTGGTCGGCAGCGCGGGATGGATGGCCGAGGTAGGCTCGCCGGGGGTAGGCTCGACGGATGGCCTCGGCGGAGGGGCCGGCGTGGGCTCGACGGATGGCCTCGGCGGAGGGGCCGGCGAAGGCTCGACGGATGGCCTCGGCGGAGGGGCCGGCGTGGGCTCGATGGATGGCCTCGGCGGAGGGGCCGGCGAAGGCTCGACGGATGGCCTCGGCGGAGGGGCCGGCGTGGGCTCGACGGATGGCCTCGGCGGAGGGGCCGGCGAAGGCTCGACGGATGGCCTCGGCGGAGGGGCCGGCGTGGGCTCGACGGATGGCGGAGGGGCCGGCGTGGGCTCGACGGATGGCCTCGGCGGAGGGGCCGGCGTAGGCTCGACGGATGGCGGAGGGGCCGGCGTGGGCTCGACGGATGGCCTCGGCGGAGGGGCCGGCGTAGGTTCGACGGATGGCGGAGGGGCCGGCGTGGGATCGACGGATGGCGGAGGGGCCGGCGTGGGCTCGACGGATGGCCTTGGCGGAGGGGCCGGCGTGGGCTCGACGGATGGCCTCAGCGGAGGGGCCGGCGTGGGCTCGACGGATGGCCTCGGCGGAGGGGCCGGCGTGGGCTCGACGGATGGCCTTGGCGGAGGGGCCGGCGTGGCAGGATCGGCGTCGCAGCAGACGCGTGGCAGGAGCCCGGAGAAGCCGCAGACGCTGGGCCGATGTCTCTGGGCGGCGGCGATGCTGTTGTAGGCAGAGCAGTTGGTGCTCTTGATACATTGCTGGCCGGCGTCGCATGGTCCAGGAGGGCCTTCCTCTGAGAGGTTCAACGTGACGGCGATGGCGGGAAGCGCCATCAGCACAGCGACAACAGATTGCCACGTCGGCATCGTGACGCCCCGAACTACCCGCACTGCCGCCAGCCTCTGAACTAACCGCACTGCCACCTTGCCTGCGCCGATCGGGCTCGGATCCTGCCACTTCTTGGAAGATCCATGCGGAACTATTCGCAGAACTACTCGAGGTTAGCCGCTATAAGCCGATTATTTTTTAGACCTAACAAAAATAATCGGCTTATAGCCAGACTGGTTATTGAGAGACACACATGTATTTGCAATTTTCAATCACACACACACAACACCCACCCCACACACACACGTTGTCGCACATGATAGGGACGCTGCCCACTCTACCGATTATACATAATAGCATACACAGCTTATTCTACGAACATTAGAGATATCGTCCATATAATCTCATCTAAATCCACATCGCTACAGGCTTACTGAGATAGCTCTTCAATCCACAGCGCACATGCTGCCACATCTACCCAGCCGACTGGCGCGCCCTCTACAATTCCCGCCACCGATTGGAGCGCCACCTACACCTCCAGCTCCATCAGCACGCCAGCATTGTCCTTGGGGCGGAGGAAGACGACCGGTTTGCCGTGCGCGCCGGGCCGCGGCTCGTTCAGACAGCGCACCTGCAGCCGCTGCAGCTAAGCCACCGCCTCGACGATGTTGTCCACTTCGATACAGATGTGGCGCATGCCGCCCGACGGGTTTTTGTCCAGGAAGTTCGTGATGAGACCGTCCGGTCCGAACGGGTGCAGCTTGGTGTTGCACAGGTTGGTGGACACGGTGCAGACTCCGTGCTCCGGCAGCGCCACGGCCTCGCTGACATCGGCCCCCAGCACAAATCTGAATAGAGCGGTCGGGTGAGGCGATGGCCACGTGGCTCAACCGACCCAGCTTCCGCAGCATCTTGGGCACACCCAAGTCTCCGTGGGCGGCTCGGCGGAGCGGCAAGGCCACCGTCCGTGCCGCCAGAGCCACCTGTGCCGCCAGCCGCGGCCAGGCAGCCGCGCCCAGCCGGAGCGCCATCTCATCAGTCCGGCTGTTCGCCGCCGCTGGTGACGCTCAATAGTTGACGCGCGGGGTGTCCTCCTAGAGGTCACGCTCGGTCACGGCGCCCTCCTCCAGCAGCTGTCACTTGTTCTCCTGCAGCAGCTGCTCCCGCTGCGGCTTGATCTTGGTCAGGAACGTGTAGGCGCGTCAGCCGCAGTGGACCAGACAAACCCCAGTAACTCCCATGCAAGTGTAAACACCTGCCCGGTGAAGCGTATTGATTCGACACTGATTGAATCGATTGGAATCGTTCAATCTACATTCCGTGAATAAACACAAATCATTGAATCAAAACCCGCATCAAATCAAGGCTGATTGAATCAAAAGATTTAACGATTCAAGTACACTGGCAAATTGTGCAAATACATGCAGTCCCAGTGGCTACATTCATTTATACTGAAATAGTATTGCTGTAACAATGTTTTAATGATCATATATATGTATGTTTCCATTTTGTATTCATTTCACATAAATTCACCACATATATGTAAATGTGGAATCAAATGTGAATCAATAAAAATATTTATTTTGATCCTTTGAATCGGAAAGAATCAATTCTCAAAATGTATCCGTGAATCTAATGGTGATTGAATCATTCAGATTTCAAAATAAATCATGATTGAATCATTCCAATAAAGTTGAATCAATCACCAGTCTGCTGATGGCATAAATAGGCTTATTCATAACAACAATTAATTTCTGCATTTTATAATAAGGCTAGCCATCCTACGCATTGACATGCTGCAATATTTACAGAATGTCAACACGAACGCGGCTATGAGTATGTGACATTGCCGTATTTTGTGGTCACACTGCCTGAAACTGTCAAGTATTGTGCACCAATGCTTGCATGTGCTTAGCCATACTACGAGGTGCCTCATGCTGATGGGGAATTCCCGACTGATTGGAATCTCGTCTTTTTCGTTGTCTCCGTGTCTCTGGTCTGTGACAGTCTCTGACTCCGTGTCTCTGGTCTGTGACAGTCTCTGACTCCGTGTCTCTGGTCTGTGAGTCTCTGACTCCGTGTCTCTGGTCTGTGACAGTGGCTGACTCCGTGTCTCTGGTCTGTGACAGTCTCTGACTCCGTGTCTCTGGTCTGTGACAGTCCCTGACTCCGTGTCTCTGGTCTGTGACAGTGGCTGACTCCGTGTATCTGGTCTCTGGCAGTCCCTGACTCCGTGTCTCTGGTCTGTGACAGTCCCTGACTCCGTGTCTCTGGTCTGTGACAGTCCCTAACTCCGTGTCTCTGGTCTGTGACAATGGCTGACTCCGTGTCTCAGGTCAGTAACAGTGGCTAACACCGTGTCTCTGGTCTGTGACAGTCCCTGATTCCGTGTCTCTGGTCTGTGACAGTGGCTGACTCCGTGTCTCTGGTCTGTGACAGTCCCTGACTCAGTGTCTCTGGTCTGCGACAGTCCCTGGCTCTGTGTCTCTGGTCTGTGACAGTCCCTGACTCCGTGTCTCTGGTCTGTGACAGTCGCTGTGGCAGTTTCGGGAGCGTATCGCAGAGGCTCTCGCTCTCGCTCTCGCTCTCGCTCTCGCTCTCGCTCTCGCTCTCGCTCTCGCTCTCGCTCTCGCTCTCGCTCTCGCTCTCGCTCTCGCTCTCGCTCTCGCTCTCGCTCTCGCTCTCTCTATGTCAGCTGGACGGTGATCCAGTCGATGTAATCCGACACCTTGGTGTAGATGCCGGGGAACTCGGGGTTGCCGCAGCCGAACCCGACCGATACCACACCCACCAGCTGGTAGGTCGACGCCACGGACGCCCTCAGGTTGACCGTCAACGGGCCGCCCGAGTCCCCTCGGCAGGCGTCCCGCGGCTCGCCGTCCCGGCTCTCGGCACACAACATCGTGCCCTGGAAGCCGTCCGGGAAGCGTTTCTCGAACTGCGGCACCCGGCGGTAGGCGGCCTCGCAGGCGGCCTGGTCGGTGACGCGCAGCGGTGCCTCCTGCAGCACCTCTGCCGGCTCACCGCCGTACTCGAGCAGGCCCCTGCCGGCCACTTCCACGTTCTGGTCCACGTGCCCGGTGCCGGCCGGAGGCAGGCAGATGGGCCGCATCGTCAACGAGAGTTGTACGGGTTCCGCCAGCCGCACCACGGCCAGGTCGTGCCGTCCGCCGCGGTAGCGCGGGTGACGTGTGATGCGCGATACGTTCCGATCCTGCACGTCAATGGTGTTGGTCAGCTTGTAGTCGCCGATGCGCGCACCGACGGTGCCGGCCTGCTCGGGCCGCAGACAGTGGGCGGCCGTCAGCACGTGCCGGTCGGTGATGAGGGTGCCGCCGCAGAACCAGTCCGCCAGGCCGGCAACCGTCCACCGGCCGAACAGCACCATCCACGGCCACTTGCTCAGGTCGGCGTCAACCCCTCCAACTAAAAAATGCACCCTTTGGTATGGTGGGTGTAGTGATACGTAGGAGGGTTTGCCGCAGTTGGTCGGTAGCGCGGGATGGATGGCCGAGGTAGGCTCGCCGGAGGTAGGCTCGACGGATGGCCTCGGCGGAGGGGCCGGCGTGGGCTCGACGGATGGCCTCGGCGGAGGGGCCGGCGTGGCAGGATCGGCGTCGCAGCAGACGCGTGGCAGGAGGCCGGAGAAGCCGCAGATGCTGGACCGATGTCTCTGGGCGGCGGCGATGCTGTAGTAGACAGGGCAGTTGGTGCTCTCGACACATTGCTGGCCGGCGCCGCACAATCCGGGGGCTTCCTCTTGGAAGTTAAAGGTGACGGTGATGGCGGGAAGTGCCAGCAGCACAGCGACAACAGCTTGCCACGTCGGCATCGCGACGCCTCGAACTACCCGCACTGCCGCCAGCCTCTGAACTACCCGCACTGCCACCTCGCCTGCGCCGATCGGGCTCGGATCCTGCATAACAGGTCCCGCCACTTCTTGGAAGATCCATGCGGAACTATTCGCAGAACTACTCGGTTAGCCGCTATAAGCCGATTATTTTTTTAGACCTAAAAAAATAATCGGCTTGTAGCATAAATAGGCTTAAGGCTGAAATACAGTTTTCGCGCAATGTCTGCATGCACGCATTGCACGCAACGCCCGCATCCCAAATCGCATGCACCTGCAAGCTCCGCCCGCATCCACCTGCGCGCAGTGTCTGCACGTATCGTCTACACGCACTGCGCGCAACGTCTGCACGCACAACGCGCAGCCACCCGCAGTCACCGCACTGACGCAAATTCAAGTCGCAGGAAAAAATAAGACTTATAATGTAGAACAAGTGATTGGCAGGCCTTATTTTAATCTAAAAATTCATATTTTGAAACTTATTTTAAGCTAAAAAACGATTAACGTTGACAATGGTAGTTAACGTTGACAGGGGTAATTATTGGTTTTTTAGCTTAAAATAAGCTTCAAAATATGAATTTTTAGATTAAAATAAGGCCTTCCAATCACTTGTTCTACATTTGTCACATAAATACTCCTAAGACTTATAATGTAATTTTTAAAGCTTCAATTTATTCAAACTCAACTCACCACATGCCAAGGAAACAAATGCCATTTGGTCGATAATAATTCACAACTTACTTGACAACTAGATTGCCTATCAGTGCTTAATAACAGCATGGATGTAATCACGGTTCAAACAGTACAACTACCATTTCAAACTTCATAGACGCACTGGACGCACATACAGACCATGCAACGTTGAACGCCGTTCACCTAATACGCCGTTCACCACCAGCACACTTTTAACAAATAAATACGAGGAACATCAGTGTATGAGGAATTTATTTATTTATTTATTTATTTTATTGATCGCCAACAGAGCAAGACTCCAATAACAGGCGAAGTCGTGAGAGATAAAACACGATGGTAAACTACTAAATACATAGTAAAACATAAACACATCATAAATGTATAAATAAATACAAAAAAGCACCAGCAATCGTATAAGTTTAAAGCGACGCCACATACTTGAGGACACTGTTTTTAAAATATGTATATTATATACAGCATTGCTTCACAGCGCTGGAATAGATACCCCTTTGGTCACCAGAATGACTCGTTATCCCAGACTGAAATGAATGAATATTCATTGCACGCTCCACAGAATAGGTGCCGTACAAGACGTATTTTCAACTCGTAAACTGTAGCTTCTCCAGAAAAGTTTTGGGGACTGAGCTGGGAAAAATCGCTTAAAGTACTATCCAGATCCACAAAATTAGATTTCTCCCAGGATTTCCCAAGTTTGGGGGGGAGGGCTGAAGCCCCCCCCCCCAACTGAATAGGATCCTACCCCCTGGCACACACCAAGCATCTTTCTGTAATTATTTATTTCGATGCTCGTTGCGATAATGTAATGCCATTTGCTTTGAAATTCAATGTGAATTGAAAATGGCAGGACTAATATGCGGCTACCGCTGTCGCTTGCTGGTGACGGGATCAACGTCTATGTGGGGGGGGGGGGGGCACTGCTGCCGCCGGAAGGTCCTCGCAGGCGGACGCTGGGTCCGACGCTGCATCTGCAGCGAAACGCGTCCGTCGCCTCGCACGCGTCGGTCGCAGATTGGGTGAAGCCCATTGAGATCGCCCACGATGATGCCGTCGTTGCCCGCTGGCAGGGCGCCTGGATCGAAGTGGTCATCCCGGTCTTCGTCCTCCGTCTGTCCAATCGGGAGCTGGTAGGCTCGTGGATATTCTGAAACAAAGATAACCTAAAGCATGTTAAAATACAAAGCGCCCTTACAATGGGACCTAATCAACCTGGATAAATGAATCAAAGGCACATTACACTGGCCATGATGACGGCCCATGATTATTACTCCCACGATTTATTTCAATGTTGAAAAATGGGGAAAAATTGCATGGTTTATGTTAAAATATTGGCAATAACAAATTATGGACAATGACCAATCAAAAGACTTAAATGGAACGGTAAAACAATTGCGAGAAAAGACGAAACATGACACTCATGACCAAATCATGCAATGTTCTGCCAAATGAATTTAACTGTGGGAAATGACCAAGGGCGGATCCAGCCGGCCGCTCTCTTTTTTTTGGGGGGGGGGGGGGGGGGGCAACTAGTTTGAGCGGACCTTACCTAGGTACCCCCAATTTCAAATTTTCCCCTGGATTTGGGCCACTTTATTTTGCAACCACACGATTTCTAATGAATGTTTTTTTTTAGCTTTTCGACCTTTTGGGATATCGAAAAATTGGTGTACCCATGTTTTCGTTCCAGACTGCAGGGAAAAAGAACATGGAAAATGTATGCTGAATCAAGCCGTCTTTGCGCTTAAGAGCAAGGACGGATCCATCCGTTCGTCTTCAGGGCCAACTACTTTTGTAATAAGGTTCGACGAGACTCTTGCAAAAAACAAGAGTATCTTAGTGCTGAATCGTTTTTTTTGCGGTCAAGGAAAAAATGCTAGTGGAAAGCAGACTTGTCAATGATTCATATTTGTCATGAATCGATTCACAGTGATTCACGGACCATAATGAATGATTCAATCATGATTCAATCACTCAACATTACCATAATGAATGATTCAATCATGATTTAATCACTCAACATTACCATAATGAATGATTCAATCATGATTCAATCACTCAACATTACCATAATGAATTATTCAATCTTGATTCAATCACTCAACATTAAAGGGAAGTGTCGACTCCTTTGTCTAACTCCTTTGATTTTGAATGTGCGAATCTAAGATTTTATGAGCGTGATAGGGAGGTCATGCTCTACCTGTGTGCCAATTTTCATGCACATCAGAATAGTCTGCTGTTTGACCTTAAACATATGACCTGCTCTAACTCCTTTGATTTTAAATGTGCGACTCTAAGATTTTACCAGAATGATCACTAGGTCGTGATCTATCTGTGTATCAATTTTGAAGCCAATCCAAATAGTTCGCGAATGTATTTCCGAATGTGAATGTGAGGCAATTGGACACGCGTGTTGTTTATTTTGATTATAAAATGATATTTATAATATTTATTATAATTGCAAATTCCAAGTTCCAAAAGCATTAATGACTTCACGTTTCACTTTTTTAAGCGAATAGAACATTTATTTTGATTTTGCATTTTGCATTATTTTTTATAAAGCATGATGTGGAATAAAGCGGCGCCGATGCGACAGTGATATTTGGGACATGCGGAGGTCATGCAAATGTTTGTTTATGATTTCGTTTTTGATATGGTATAGCCTAGAAATTAGGAAAAGGTTGGTACTTTTGGATAATTTTTCGTGTGAAAAAGGTGTGCGTGTACTGTGTGGTTTATGAACCAAAGTATGAGTTATCAGTTAGTTACCTTTTCTAAGTATTTAGGTACCTACCCCTAACCCTACCAGTTCCAAGGTATTCACCTAGTTAGGGCTGATTGAACAGTGGCTTTGTGCCCACTGGAGTTGGACACAAAGCCTCGCTTTCTTTACGCATAGATGAATTACAGGCTACAGCTCAGGACACAGAGCTCATATAATTGGCCATTAAGTGCCTGGTTTGTCCACAGGGCACAGATGAATGCTGGGCCGCTGTCATGTTTTGTGGACAGTTTATGCTGTTCGACCAAAAAAGAATGATTCTTTGAGCGATGAATGATTCAATCAGCCTATTTTCTCTGTATGAATGATTCAATCAGTGACTCACAACAGGTTTGCGCATGAGATGAATCGATTCATGAGTCATTCATTTGAAATAAGAATGATTCAATCAAAAGTAGTCGATTCACATTGAATCATTGACAAGTCTGGTGGAAAGAAGCTAACATAGAAATTTAAAACAGAACTTGGAGCATCAAATAAATGGTAGTTTTCTTCAGAATTTCCTGCTCCGAATCTCAGCAGCAAAACATGGTTTGGGCCCGCCTTGAACAGTCTGGGGGGGGGGGGGGCATGGCCCCGTTGGCCATCCCCCTAGATCCGCCTTTGGTATGGAAACCCAACCACCCGAGTGAACTAGGTGAGCTATACGTACCGTTTTGGCTTTGATAGAAAACATAGGTACCTTTCTATTTTATTTTATTTTATTTTAAATATGATTCGGAGTCAACTGCCTCTTCATGACAATATCCTAATCGACAGTACCGAGTAATTCAAAAGTTTGAGCTTAAAACTTCCCATGCGTAGCGTGCAGCACGCTTCGATTTAGTACTAACAGCAACTGCTATTGGCACCATCCGCACCACATTTAGCGATGTGACTTGTGCTTCCAATTGCTCCCAAATGAAGGTATTTATGCAACACGAAGTACGGAATGGGCGCTTTTGTTTCGGAAATTCAGTCTTCTTCGTTTGTTTTAGTTTTCTTTCCCAGAAAATTCGACATTTTACTAAGCTTTTTGAGGAAACATTCAGACTCAAATAATTAATAAGTGCGTGGTAGCTTTCGTTTTTTTTTGTGTTGGGGGTGGGGGCAAAAGACCCCCCCTTCCAGTTTTTTTTTGGGGTGGGGCCATGGCCGGATTGCCCCCCCCCCCCAACCCCCCCCCCCCCCCCACCACCTGGATCCGCCAGTGGAAATGACAATAACAGTGTGATCAAACTATGTCTTGAGACATACTACATGTTAAACCGGAACCCTGCCAAATGCAGCAATGCGACAAATCATACAACACAAGGAAAAAATGCTTCATCATGGCCATGCTGTGAACAGAGCTGACCAACCTTGCAATGGCACCTACTTATCATTTTTGTTGCATCGCCGATCTCCTTCCACATATTTTGCTTCATGACTGGTGACACAGGTGGTAGTCCTTCCCCCGCCTATCCCATGGAATGGGCCACTGCTCGACCATCTCTGCCAGGGTGATGTTCTCTTGGCTGCAGGTGCACACAAACAATTAGTTACTATGTTTACCAATCACTTCAAATTTGTGGTAGATCTAGGCATAATTGAAAATCAGTAATGGCATATCTGATCATTCCAACCCTATATGTAATCAAATACCAAAAGATGATGTGGGAGATTTTATCATTTTGGGGGCCATCTGTTAATTACAATATGAGCCATGTCCATTAGGCCGGGTCATTCAATAGGTTTTTGCGAGCATGCACAGATTAATAGTGAAATTATTCTGCGCTATATCATTAAAAACTTACATGAATTTTTGACATTTTTCAAATCAAATTTGGAGGTGCCAACTGACCTCTTTTTGGGGACACTTTTTCGATTTTTCGTCAATATCGTACATTTGGCCATTAATTCTTTTTTTTTACAATTTTCTGAAAATATCATTTTCGAATTCTCCGTATGTTGTTTGACAACCGTAATGATTGTCATGGAGTTATGATGGATAATGAAGCTGTTTCTCTGCATTTCCCGTAAGTATTTTAACCCGCGCGGCGCTGGGGTCTCCATCCGAACGTCCGGTGCTGGGGGGTAAATTTTACCCCCTCCCCTCGTATCTTCCGAATCAATAACCGCAGCGAGACGCGCAAGGCGGTGATCGAAAGCTCTCAGTGAGTAGAATCTAACACATACCCGAAATTATTAACATAAGGTCACATGTCAGGTCACGGTCAGGTCAAGTGTCAAAATTTAAGTATTTGGGTTTTTGGGCTATACTTTCCATCCAAAGCCTTGTATTGCAACTATTATCTCACAAAGTGCTCCCAAATGTATAATGCATCTCCCGCATAGGTAAAAGTGAAATTTTAAGCAAAGGTCAAGGTCAATGTCATGTCACAAAAGGTCACAGGTCTACGAAAGTCATGCGACACATGTATGGGTTATTTTACACGTATAATTCGATAGAAGCAGCCATTTTCACAGCCTGACACCATATAATCGCCCTCAGGTCAAGGTCAGGTCACAATAAGATCAAAATTTGAAATTGATTAATCTAAATAAACATTGCATGTTTCTCGACTAGTTTTGTCTTCGAAATACAGTGGTGGCATTTATTTGTCTGTATCTGGTCAGTAAAAGCCAAAAAAAAAACTCAATTAAAAAAACGACGTCATGAGTTACTTATTCTTAGAGAGCCATAAGTCAGTCAAAAATATAGAAATTGCTTTGAAATTTGGTTTGAACATCGTTCATACTTGGCTATCTAATATATCTTCCGGTTTTTTGAAAATCTTCAAACAAAAAACCTTTGTGGAAATTCTTCCCCAAAAATCAGTTTTTTGCATTTTTGGGGGTCAAAACCCCAAATTTTTGAACATCCGAGATAGCCATTTTAAAGACAATGTTATTTCCTTTCTTTTGACGCCTTTTATTTGCGATTTGCATCAACACGCTTTTTTCTACGATTTATCAAACATTTAACTTTTTTTCACCAAAAATGACATGACGTCACTAAAACGTCATTATCTCCTCAAAATTCTCACGTATTTCAACAAAATTGTTACACAAGATGTAGAATTGATGCACCATAAGGTACCGCAAGTTTCACTTCGCTATCTGTCATAGTTTTCAAGTTATGGAGAAAATCCGAGAGGGGGGGTAAAATTTACCCCCCCCCCAGCGCCGCGCGGGTTAAGGCACCCGCTCACTGCGCCATCTATTGAAAGGACTTGCAATTATGCACTAGGTGCAGTTTCCCGATAGCGGAGGTCTGCAGAGGATCTCCACACGCACTGAAATCAGTGGCGACGGATAAGAGGGGGTGGGGGAGTTGCCCCTCCACTCAAGAAGTTGGGGAGGGGCAAGCATGATTTTGCCCCCCATAAATTTGTAAGAGTTGGTTCGAACTTCAAGAAGTTAGTTCGATTTTTGTTTACCGAAAAAATTACCGAGGGCCCCGAAGTGCCCCCAGCCAACCTGAGAGTCCCTCTAATTCCGACAGAAGGCCCTCAGTCGGCCTAAGGGGCCCTCGGAAGGCCTAAAACTTCAACATGGGCCTGTCCGATGTTTTTTTGCGACCATTTAGAGGCCCTGCAAAATAGTGGCCTAAATCCGAGGAGATACCATTTCGAGTCATTTTTTTTGTTGGGGGGGGGCCTTTGGCCGTGGGCCCTTTGGCCGAGGAGCCACCTGGGTTTCTTTACCCCCCCCCCTATTCGAAAATACCTTCCGCCGCCACTGACTGAAATGGAACACCAGCAGATTAACTCCATGGGAAATGGATTTAAAGTGGGTGGGGAGGAGTGCGTGCCAAAAAATTGACTGCATGAACTTGGACCGCCCCTCGAGACAGGGCAGGTACTTGTCTTATCTCCAGGCCCGGTAGCTGTCCTATCTCTAGACGTGAGGTCGGGTACCTGTCCTATCCTCAGACATGAGGCCACCGGCCTGTCCTGTCCCCAGACGTGACGCCCGGCACCTGTCCTGTCTCCATACGTGAAGTCGGTACCTGCCCCGCCTCCATGCTCGGCATCTGTCCTGTCTCCAGACGTGAGGCCCGATACCTGTCCTGTCTCCAGACGTAATGCCCGGTACCTGTCCTATCTCTCGGCCCGGTACCTGCCCTGTCTCCAGACGTGAGGCCCGGTGCCTGTCCTTTCTCCAGACGTGAGGCCCGATACCTGTTCTGTCTCCAGACGTGAGGTCCGATACCTGTCCTGCCTCCGGGCCCGCTGCCTGTCTTGTCTCCAGACGTGAGGCCCGGTACCTGTCCTGTCTCCAGACGTGAGGTCCGGTACCTGCCCTGCCTACGGGCCCGGTGCCTGTCCTGTCTCCAGACGTGGGCTCGGTACATGTCCTGTCTCCAGACGTGAGACCCGGTACCTGTCCTGTCTCCTGACGTGAGGCCCGGTGCCTGTCCTTTCTCCAGACGTGAGGCCCGGTACCTGCCCTGTCTCCAGACGTGAGGCCCGGCATCTGTCCTGCCTCCAGACGTGAGGCCCGGTACCTATCCTGTCTCCAGACGTGAGGCCCGATACCTGTCCTGTCTCCAGACGTGATGCCCGGTACCTGTCCCATCACCAGGCCCGGTGCCTGTCTTGTCTCTAGACGCGAGGCCCGGTGTCTGTCCTGTCTCCAGACGTGAGGCTCGATACCTGTCCTGCCTCCAGACAAGAGGTCCAGTACCTGCCCTGCCTCCAGGCCCGGTAGCTGTCCTGTCTCCAGACGTGAGGCCCGATACCTGTCCTACCTCCAGACGAGAGGCCCGGTACCTGTCCTGCATCCAGGCCCGGTAGCTGTCCTGTCTCCAGACGTGAGGTCCGGTACCTGTCATGTCTCCAGACGTGAGGCCCGGTACCTGGCCTGTTTCCAGACGTGAGGGTCGGTACCTGTCCTGCCTCCAGACGTGAGGTCCGGTACCTGTCATGTCTCCAGACGTGAGGCCCGGTACCTGGCCTGTTTCCAGACGTGAGGGTCGGTACCTGTCCTGCCTCCAGACGTGAGGTCCGATACCTGTCCTATCTCTCGGCCCAGTACCTGTCCTGCCTTCAGACGTGAGGTCCGGTACTTGTCCTATCTCCAGACGTGAGGCCAGGTTCCTGTCCTATCTCCAGATCCAGTTCCCACTGAGTTAACCAGTTGGTATTCCATTTCATCGCGTGTGGAGCCCCTCTGCAGGCCTCCGCAGCCGACAACTGCACCTAGTACATATACTGCAATTCCGCTCAATAGATGGCGCTGCGAGCGGTGCCTTAAAATCCTTACGGGAAATGCGGAGAAACAGCTTCAATGTATATTGTAGCTTTATGAAAATCACTGCGGCTGTCCAACAGCATACGGAGAATTCGAAAATGATATTTTCAAAAAACGTAAAATTATTCATGCCAAAATGTACGATATGGACGACAAATTGGCAAAAGTGTCCCTAAAAAGAGGTCGTTGACACCTCCAAATTTGATTAGAAAAAATAAAAAATGCATGTAAGCTTGTAATGACAGCGCATGATAATTTCACTATAGCCTGAAATCTGTTTTTCATGACCCGGCCTAATGTCCATGTGGCCATGGACGTGGCCATGGACGTGTATATTTTTTAAACACCCTTTTTAGTAGTGTTAAACATCTTTTAGCAATGACATAAAAATGTGAAAATATTCCAGCACAATTTGGACTACACACATATAATACATATATGTATGCTATACACAAATGCATTTAATCTTAATGGTAACTAAACAACAAAACCAAAACAAATGATCTGCAAATACCTATTCAGCTATGGCAACCAGAAGAGTATGATTGTCTCTAAAATATGGCCACTGGGTGGTGCCAAAATTGTGTCTTCACAGATTGGGTCCCTTTTGCAGTGCTAGCAGGGCTTCAGCTAAGTAGTTTTTACTGGGGGGAGGGGGAAGTTTGCCAAATGGTATTGAGACATAATGTTAACAGAACTGTTGATATAAAAAAAAATCGGGTAATATTTGTTTAAGCAAACCTACTTGTCAAGTTTAAATAAAGTTATATTCATTGTGAACCTTATATCATACAAATTCCAATGACACTATTCTTTGTCTCACAGAGCATATTTATATTTTATCTATGCTTTTTGCTCCACTGGAGGGGCACAATTTGGTCATTGGAGGGTGAACTTGTAGCCACTGCAGGACCCCTCCAGTGAACATGTTAGCCGAGGCCCTGGGTGCTAGTGATAATTTTGTGCTTGGGTAGTAGTTGCATCCTAGGTCAGGATTAATGGTGCTGTGCCAGTTGCCAACCCCCAACGAAATTACTTATTGTTACCCCTTGTAACCAGCTTTAGATATTTGATTGTGTGCACTTAAAATTACCACCCAGTCAACAAATGTTTTGAAATAAAAACAAAGTTTGTAATACATTCATTCTTTGGTCACATCACAATCATTCCATATAATTCAGAGTGTTTGGGGACTAGTCATATTTTGCTAGTTTGTGTTGCTGCAATTTCTGAACATAGCACCTACATTCCCAATGTTTTCCTTTTCTGAGAATCATAATTAATTTAGTGTCTTCTTTATGGAATGTTAATGTGTTTTGTTGTTGTTGCAATAATCTGTAGGTGTCAAATGGACTTTCACTACCGAGTATCCAAGTGCAGTCAATATATACGGATATACCAAAAAAAAAGTGCACCTATGAAGCAACTGCAAGCTAATCATGATTCAGTAATATTCAATACCTATACAAATTATCTCCAATCATACCTAGTGATCATCTCAATTTAATATCTTGTGGGTAATAACATTATTCAATTCATATGTGTAAACTATAGGTCAAGTATGACAATTAATTTCAACATATTTACTTACATCATTGCTGTGAGCTGCCAAGCTGCGGCGTTTTTGTCTTGTAACAAATCCACTGCTTGGATGAACAAGAAAGTACATGTACCTACGATAGTAACTTCAGCTATATTTTGTAGGATAACAACGATAACAACATTCATAAATCACCTGTTCAGTCACAAATCACCGCTATTCGTTCACACATCCTCCACTCCCAAACAAAACTCCGCTTTCAAGGCTTTCAAGATGGCTGCCGAAGATGGTGGCGCCACCAAGAGTACTTATATAATGAGTAGGTTCAAGTTTGGCGACTGCCATGGCTACGTCACACCTGGTTCAAACTAGAATAAACTAGTTAGTTTTATATTTTTCGAAGTTTTCAAGAGTATTAAGGTGTAAAAACAAATATTTCAGCGCTCATTGTGGTGCCTTCCTCAGTGAGTGACTGGCCAGTCACTCACTGAGGAAGGCGCCACAATGAGCGCTGAAATATTTGTTTTTACACCTTAATACTCTTGAAAACTTCGAAAAATATAAAACTGTTATACCTGAGTAAAAGTAACGAACAAAGTATGACCCTAAAGTCTTACTTAGAATAAACTAACTGTTACCATATAAACTATTTATGGTATGCTTTTTGAAATAGTTCTCATTTTCTTCTAGAATTCCAACTATATAGTAGGATATGGTAATCACATCGGAAAATATCTGATTAGAAAACGAAATATATTTAATACAATTTTGTGTGTATTCGAATGAAAATAATATTTAAAGTTAATTGGTATAAGTTAATTGGTAATATTGTGTTGTTGTTGCAATAATCTGTAGGTGTCAAATGGACTTTCACTACCGAGTATCCAAGTGCAGTCAATATATACGGATATACCAACAATTTTTTTTTTTACTGGAAAACTGCCTATAAACACCATGTTTACGATATATCACAATTGGTCAGCTGTAACAGAGTTTGCATTGAGGCCGGAAATTTCGAAGCACCAGGTTGCCGCCGGGCCGGCCAGCCAGCGGCGGCGGCCGGCCGGCCCCGCAGCGGTACAGTCTCTGGCTTGCGGCCGGCGCGGCGGCGGCGGTGTACACCCCCTGACAGCGGACCCCCGCCCCGGCGCGCCGTGTGGGCGGAACATGTCTCCACTAGACCGAGAATTGTGAACGATCGGAGTGTCTCAGGTAAAATCGGAGGCCATTCCAGGAATCATGAAGAAACGAGCTTCCCATTGAGCATAAATACTTGTATCCATATCTCTTAGATACCACATATTAAAGGGGGTAACTACCAAGCTACTTTGCATTGCCTTAACACTGTGGAGCGGGATTCGACTGCCATGGCATGTCACGGCTACCAAACAACTTGCCCCCCCCCCCGGTCGCCACCACACGCAGCGCACGATGCGTGAAAGTTGAAGTCGAGTCTACTGACACGCAGTGGCGCTGCGCCCGCTGCGGGCGGCTGCGGGCCAGACTGCAAGCGATTTTCCCAGTTGTTATATAGCCTTGACTGCAAGTACTGCGCGCAGACGATGCGGGCGGTGCGGGTACCGGATGCGCACTAGTGGTGCCAATCGGTACAATAATTTTCGGAATTCCGAATTTGTCCGAAGACCGATTCGGTTTTCGGACGGACATACATAAACATATTTCTTTGGACATTTTCGGACATCCAATGCCCATGGTTGGCTTGTCGCGAAAATCACTTAGTTATTTTGTATTGAAAAAGAAAGTGTGCCACAGGTAATTCGTTTCCATAATCCATATGAAACGCCTTTTCTGCTTTCGGGCAAATTTCTTACAAACAATGATTTTCGGACAGTTTCGGACGGACATGGTCTTGGACATCGGTCGGACATTGGTCGGACATTGGACACATATTTTCTGAAACTGGCACCACTAGTGCGCACAATGCGCGTTGGGCTGCGATTCTGGATGCGCACGATGCGCACAACAGTGGCGGATCCAGGTTTCGAGGGTTTTTTTGGGGGTAACAAATTTTGCTCCGTTTCGTCAGCGAAAAGTTGCTGACCGGCGTGGGGGGGGGGGGCGTCGGGCCGTCAGCGCAGGGTTGTTGAGAGGGAGGGGGGGGGGGGGGGAGGGGGTGGCGTCGGATCGTCAGCGGGAAAGGTATTTGGGTGGGGAGGCGTCGGGTCGTCAGCACGAAAGTTTCGTTGAGCGGGGGAGGGGGGTAAATCTTGCCTTCCCGGAACAAAAATCGCAACCCCCCGGAACGGTTTGGGAGATATGCATTTGCCTACCGATTTTTCGCTGGGGGGGGGGAGCAATTGGGGTATTCCAAAACAGATCGACCAAAACAATCTCTAAATAACACACTACATCTCATATTTCGATAAAACTACGTGTCTGGGGTTATCTGGGCTGTTGATTCACTCTGTGAACTTTTCAGCCTCGTCCGTCACATGGTTTTTGGGTTACTGCCTCGGGCAACTTTGTAATGTCAAGCAAAACTCAAATTTTCAGCGGACAATATCTCCCATCTAAACCAGTAAAACGCCTTAAAGGAAATAGTTCACCTTCAACATTAGTTTTAAACTGAGATAAACTGATAATATGAGATAGACGTCGGAGTCTTCAGAGAGTATGCATATAGTTTTGATAAACAATACAAATGTACGACCTTATGTCCTGAATCGGCGCGATATAAGGCCATTTTTGACAATATAAAAAGAAATTGTATTAACAAATATAATCAAATCGTGTTTGGTAAACACAAATTCCAAGGTGAACTATTTCCTTTAATCGGCGGTAATCGAGCGGCATAGGTGTCGATTTATATACTTTTGGGGTGGCCCTCGCCTCCCCCCTCCAATGTTGAGTTCGGCCCCCCAATGGTATCTTCGCCCTTCCCCCCCAATGGTACCCGCTCGGCCCCCTAATGTTTTTGGCAGCTGGCGGATCCAAGAGGGGGCAAAGCGGCCAAGCCTCCCAAAACATCTGAAATGGGCAACAAATTGACACGTTTCCTATTTCAGAAGAAAGTCTACGCAGCTTTTACTAAGAAAAGTTTGTTTTAAATCACCTCTTTATGTATAAAGAAGCGAAATCTGGACAATTTTTTTACATATTTGCAATGTTTGATTTTTAGGGCATTTTTCCGAAGAAATAGTTTTTATTGATTTCTTTTAAATGATTTTTAGGGGTCAGAAACCAAAGTTTTCACAAATCCGGGAATATATTATGTACCCTTGCCATTTTATATTTTCTGACGTTTTTTATTACATTTTGCTCAAAATATAGACTTCGTATGATCTCTTAAAGTTTAGCTAATTTTTTGTATTCGCTAAACTCGTGTGTAGTGACGTCACTAAATTCGTAATATCTCTATTTTGTAGCGACAAAATTGCTTCATTTATACACAGAAGACGTAAAATTGGTGTAGGAGAAGGTACCCAAAGTTTCACGTTCATATCGCTATTGGTTTTTGAGCTATTGCGCAAATCCGTCGGGGGGGGGGAGATATTCCCCCCCCCCCCAGTCAATGGCAGGTTAACATTGCCGTTTTACTAAGTAAGGGTTCCAAGTAAGGACTCGGGCCTTCTGGCGGATGCAGACCGGCCCAAAACGTTGGTTTGTCCGACAAACATAATTGGTATTACAGAATTTGAAATAGAACAGTTCAACAGGAATTTAATTTGTTTTTCCGACAGAATTCCAAAACTCATGAGATTTCGTCTGTTTTTGTATTATGAATTGATTACAAATACTGTCCTTTGTACAAGTTGCCTAGAATGTCTTTAAAATGTGTGAATTTTCAGCCGATTTCGGTGGTTTCGGTAAAGCCATGGCCCTGATAGGCTCGGCTCCCCTTGGATCCGTCCCTGTTCGGCCACTGGCGGATCCAGGAGGAGGGGGCATCAGGAGCAAATGCCCCCCCCCCCCACAGGAATCTGGGGGGGGGGCATTCAATAAAAGTATGCCCCCCCCCCCGCACGTTCACCATTTTTTCTCTCTCGTAAAATCGTAAAAAATTGTCTGCGGCAGTCAAAATCCAGCTATCCACAGTCAAAAACCGGAAAATTTCGCGTCGCTTCGCGGCATGACACAACTTTCGGAATTGCTTATACAAATTTGGGAAATGAGAAAATGAATTCCATTAACCCTATTTGTAACAGGCTCCTGGCTAGCCCTATTTGTAACAGGGGGGGGGGCGGATTCCGCCCCCCGGAGATCTCGAGATCTACCCGTCCGATTTCCAAAAATGAAACGGCGTTTGGTTCCCCTCAACACGATCTACATTTCTAAATAACGGGGGGAGGGGCAAAAACTACAAATGTTAGTGGTATTTGTGATCCAACACAGCTGTCATGTTTATTAACCGATTTTAACACAACCAATGAGAATCGATAGAGATTGAATTGGAAATTGATATATGACGGTGACTTTTGAAAATTCAAAAATCATAGGCGTGTGCAGGTCACTCAATATGGGGGTGAAGTAAATGCGTAATAAAACCATTTTTGTATGTTGTTTTTTTGATAAATGAAATGGTATGTTATTGTGACATTAGATAAAACAGTTATAAATCATTTTTTTCCGCCATAGGCGGCACCAGGTTAGTGAAAAAGGGAGGTCAAATTGGAGGAGAAAAAAAAAAAAAAACGCAGGGAAGTTGCTACCCAGCACTATAAATAAGTTACTGATAGTAGATAGTTCCTTTTTGCATGTTGTACTTCATCATAGGCGTATCCAGGATCCAAACTGGGGAGGCGCAAGACCTTTTGATAAGTATATTATCCGCTATTATGATACTAACTAGTCAACAGTGATTATTTCACTTACAACTTCAATTCACATTGCTTACCCCCTTTTTACCCTACCTGGACTCTCCTATTATCTTATAATCGTTCGTAGAGTACCCTGTGGCGCGTGTTTCATCCGAAAACTGCAGTATGTTATGGCATTGTAGGCTCATGCCTCTTAGTTTCCTTGCAATAATATGACCCCCTGTCTTCCATTCCTGAGCGCGCCTCTGCGAAAATGACTATATTCCCTTTTCTGGCCTCATATGTGCATATATCATTATAAGCTAACCGTCTATTGCGCCGTAATCGCTGGCATATCGTCATCACCATGCCAGTCACCCCCCCCTCCCTTTGCATGTGCCTGAACACGCCCTTGAAACTCTATATGTAATAAATTATGCAAATAATGGAAGCAGAAGCTATTTTTTACATCTTGATAGCTATAAATGCCCCTTACATTGCTCTATTGGCTTCCCGCCAAGCATTGAATACTTCCTGGACCCCCCCTTTTTTCAAGCCCCTAAAACCGCCTCTGCCATGCATAACATCAACTAATTTGTAGACTTGTTGCAATCACCGTAAACCAATCACCGTCAACGTCACCGTAAATCACCGTTAGGAAGAAACCGTGAAGATCGCATTTCCGTATTATCGCCAAATGTCGTCGCCGAACCCACCCAAAACCATGCCTTGGAACCGCCTCTGTTCAGGTTAATAACTCAAAATTTTGACTCCATATGTGGAAATCTGTTTTGGGAAAAGTCCCAAAATTGCATGGGCTTGTTCCCAGCCGTTCAGGAGATATCTGCGAAAAACATGAGGGTGGGGGGGGGGGGGGGGCGGAAGCCGCCCCCTGTTACAAATAGGGTTAAGTGTCGGGCAGAGGCTCTCCTTGACGGCAATTGTTGGCACTGGCGGATCCAAGGGGGAGGGGGAGCATCAGGGGCAAATGCCTCCCCCACACAGGAATCTGGGAGGGGCATTCAATAATACAAGTATGCCGCCCCCCCCCCCGCGCGTTCCCTGCACTGAACGTGAAAAACAATGATCTTAAGAGAAAACTTAATAAAACGGATTTTTTTCTCTCGAATGATTGAATTTGAAGTTTGTATGTATCCCTTGCTTTCAATGATAGACAAATCAGCGCACTTGATGCAATTAAAGCAGCCCCGGTGACACTTAACCCGCGCCCCGCTGGGGGGGGGGGGGGGGGGGGGGGGGGGGGCGGGCGGGGCGGGCGGGGGCGGGCAGAATCTGCCCCTCCCGGATTTTCTCAATAACTTGAAAACTATGATAGATATCAACGTCAAACTTTCAGTACCTTATGCTGCATCAGCTCTACGTCTTCTCGCCAAATTCCAATGCAATTGATCTAGTATTTTTGGGAGATAATGACGTTGACGTCATGTCATGCCATTTTTTTGTGGAAAAATGATAAATGTTTGAATAATCGTAGAAAATAGAGTTTTGAAGCAAATTGCAAACAAAAACGCTAAAAGAAAGTAAATGACATCCTCTTCAAAATGGCTATCTGGGATTTGCGAAACTGTGTTTTTGACCCCAAAAAATAAAAACCAACTGATTTTTTTTTCAGGAAAAAATAAATCCACAAAATCAATTGTTGTGAATTTGAAGAGATTGTCCTAAGCTCAAATACTAAAGTAAGGCGCCCGACCCAAATCCGCAGACGAAAAAAATGGGATACCTTTTAGCCACAAAAAGATACCCCCTCCCCCCAGCATTGTAATTTTTAAGACAGCATTACAGCATTGTAAGACTCAAAAATGATTTTTACATGTTGAGCCCTACTATTTTTATTTTGTATACGAAAGGACATCAATAAAGCTCAAATCTTCATCAGACGGAAATTTTAATTTCAGTTTCCAACAGGTCAATATCACGGCGAAAAAGTAGGTCACGAAATCACGTGAAAAAATTAGAAACTCCGTGATTGCCAAATTGTTCTTTGGCTATTCCTGATCCATACAAAAAAAAGTTTATCAAAATCTTTTTTTTTAGTTTCGGAGTCGTCAAAATTAGGCCTGGATAGTGAACTTGGCAAAATATGGAAGTCCGTATCTTGAAAAATGTATTTTTTGGGGATGTTTTTGGTCACCACCAATGCATTGTAAGACTCAAACCTTATGCTGCTCTCTCTGGTCTCTGGTCTGGCCCTTGAAACCCCCAGTGCACAACTTTGCAAGAAAATTAAAAATGGTCGGACGGTATTTTTCCTTCTTACTGCGTTTGTTTTTGGTTGTCTCCCCATGTAAACAAAATCGTATTTTCTAAGAAAGATTTATCCGACACTGTACCAGAACAAAAATAATAACCTGCCGGATCAGTTGGGGGGGGGGGGGGGGGCAAAACCATACGTTTGCCTACCGATATTTCGTTTGGAGGTTGCCCATTTTGCCCAACCGTAGATCCGCCACTGGCGTACATTGCGTGCGTGAAACTAATGTATTTGAATAGGCACCCGCATCCACTTTGCGCAGCTGCGCGAAGACTGTGTTTCAGCCTTTATTCATAACAACAATTAATTTCTGCATTTTATAATAAGGCTAACCTTCATGTGCATTGGCATGCTGCAATATTTACAGAATGTCAACACGAACGCGGCTATGAGTATGTGACATTGCCGTATTTTGTGGTCACACTGCCTGAAACTGTCAAGTATTGTGCACCAATGCTTGCATGTGCTTAGCCATTCTACGAGGTGCCTCATGCTGATGGGGAATTCCTGACTGATTGGAATCTCGTCTTGTTCGTTGTCTCCGTGTCTCTGGTCTGTGACAGCCTCTGACTCCGTGTCTCTGGTCTGTGACAGTCTCTGACTCCGTGTCTCTGGTCTGTGCCATCCCTGACTCCGTGTCTCTGGTCTGTGACAATGGCTGACTCCGTGTCTCTGTTCTGTGATAGTCTCTGACTCCGTTTCTCTGGTCTGTGACAGTCTCTGACTCCGTGTCTCTGATCTGACAGTCTCTGACTCCGTGTCTCTGGTCTGTGACAATGGCTGACTCCGTGTCTCTGTTCTGTGACAGTCCCTGACTCCGTGTCTCTGGTCTGTGACAATGGCTGACTCCGTGTCTCTGGTCTGTGACAGTCTCTGACTCTGTGTCTCTGGTCTGTGACAGTCTGACTCTGTGTCTCTGGTCTGTGACAGTCTCTGACTCCGTGTCTCTGGTATGTGACAGTCTCTGACTCCGTGTCTCTGATCTGACAGTCCCTGACTCCGTGTCTCTGGTCTGTGAGAGTCCCTGACTCCGTATCTCTGATATGACAGTCTCTGACTCCGTGTCTCTGGTCTGTGACAGTCCCTGACTCCGTGTCTCTGGTCTGTGACAGTCCCTGACTCCGTGTCTCTGGTCTGTGACAGTCCCTGACTCCGTGTCTCTGGTATGTGACAGTCCCTGACTCCGTGTCTCTGGTCTGTGACAATGGCTGACTCTGTGTCTCTGGTCTGTGACAATGGCTGACTCCGTGTCTCTGGTCTGTGACAGTCCCTGACTCCGTGTCTCTGGTCTGTAACAGTGGCTAACACCGTGTCTCTGGTCTGTGACAGTCCCTGACTCCGTGTCTCTGGTCTGTGACAGTCCCTGGCTCCGTGTCTCTGGTCTGTGACAGTCCCTGACTCCGTATCTCTGGTCTGTGCCAGTCCCTGACTCCGTGTCTCTGGTCTGTGACAGTCCCTGACTCCGTGTCTATGGTATGTGACAGTCCCTGACTCTGTGTCTCTGGTCTGTGACAGTCCCTGACTCCGTGTCTCTGGTCTGTGCCAGTCCCTGACTCCGTGTCTCTGGTCTGTGACAGTATCTGACTCCGTGTCTATGGTATGTGACAGTCCCTGACTCTGTGTCTCTGGTCTGTGACAATGGCTGACTCCGTGTCTCTGGTCTGTGACAATGGCTGACTCCGTGTCTCTGGTCTGTGACAGTCCCTGACTCCGTGTCTCTGATCTGACAGTCTCTGACTCCGTGTCTCTGGTCTGTGACAGTCCCTGACTCCGTGTCTCTGGTCTGTGACAGTCGCTGACTCCGTGTCTCTGGTCTGTGACTGTGGCTGACTCCGTGTCTCTGGTCTGTGACAATGGCTGACTCCGTGTCTCTGGTCTGTGACAGTCCCTGACTCCGTGTCTCTGGTCTGTGCCAGTCCCTGATTCCGTGTCTCTAGTCAGTGACAGTCCCTGACTCCGTGTCTCTGGTCTGTGACAGTCACTGACTCCGTGTCTCTGGTCTGTGACAGTCCCTGACTCCGTGTCTCTGGTCTGTGACAGTCCCTGACTCCGTGTCTCTGGTCTGTGACAGTCTCTGACTCCGTGTCTCTGGTCTGTGACAGTGGCTGACTCCGTGTCTCTGGTCTCTGGCAGTCCCTGACTCCGTGTCTCTGGTCTGTGACAGTCCCCAACTCCGTCTCTCTGGTCTGTGACAGTGGCTGACTCCGTGTCTCTGGTCTCTGGCAGTCCCTGACTCCGTGTCTCTGGTCTGTGATAGTCCCTGGCTCCGTGTCTCTGGTCTGTGACAGTGGCTGACTGTGTCTCTGGTCTGTGACAGTGGCTGACTGTGTCTCTGGTCTGTGATAGTCGCTGTGGCAGTTCCGGGAGCGTATCGCAGAGGCTCTGCTGGTGGACGGCTACAACTACAAGTACGACATCTCGCTGCCGCTGCATTCCTTCTATGAGGTTGTCTTAGAGATGCGTGAGAAGCTTGGCAGCGGTGTGGTCACCTGCTGCGGATACGGCCATATCGGTGAGTAGGACACTGCTCTGTGGCGGAGAACGCGCAGTCCAGCGAGCGTTCACCACGAGAGCCACCGACGATACGGCTTTTAGAAGGGGTCTGGATTCCAATGGTGAGAAAAGCCGTGGTTGTTTTCTGGAAAGCTGGGGTAGTTTCAGGTTGAAGGCCGTCAGTTAAAATGTTGTGTTACATTGATGCATGGTTTGTATCGCAAATCTTAAAGAAACTCAGTAGATATTCTTACGTGAGCCCAAAATCATTGAAGTGTTTTACATTAATTACATTTGGTGCGCGCTTCCCGTGTTCTTGTGCAATAGTTTACATTTTTGGGAGAGACTAATGCTCGAAATTAGTCGCTATTGTTCATTTCTAACTTTTATATACTTTGAAATAAACTTACCGCCAAGATGAATAGATAAAAATAAAACTATGCGCTGCGCTGCCACCGACATCGACTGTATAAGACACCATTTAAACATTAGTATTGAATATGCTGAGCAATGGACATATCCACTTCCAGGGACAACATATGCGCCGCACTCGCACACCAAAACTAAATGCATGTTTTGAGCTTGTTAGCCGTGCTAATTCTCAGACAGTTTGCTGGAACTACATACGGCTTGCGGTCATTGTATTTTCCACATATGTGGGGAAAACATCGGGGCTTCCCCAGATGCTGCTACTGCTGACGTCAGAAAACTAGCAGATCGAGACAAGGAAGTTAAGAGTCTTAGTGTCATCACGAGCCCCCAACGGTAGACTGTGCTGTTAGTGTTACAGCCAGTGTCCTGAAATTGTGTTTTTGCAAGAGTGTGATGAATGCTGAGAGAACGTCACTATTCCAGAAGGTGGATATTGAGGTTCAAATTTGTATGATAATAACTCGACGATCGATGCTTCGGGCAGTCAGTTTTTTTAAGGTGTTACAATAATCTGTATTACTATTTGATAAGCGTCTGTCTGTCTGTCTGTCTGTCTGTCTGTCTGTCTGTCTGTCTGTCTGTCTGTCTGTCTGTCTGTCTGTCTGTCTGTCTGTCTGTCTGTCTGTCTGTCTGTCTGTCTGTCTGTCTGTCTGTCTGTCTGTCTGTCTGTCTGTCTGTCTGTCTGTCTGTCTGTCTGTCTGTCTGTCTGTCTGTCTGTCTGTCTGTCTGTCTGTCTGTCTGTCTGTCTGTCTGTCTGTCTGTCTGTCTGTCTGTCTGTCTGTCTGTCTGTCTGTCTGTCTGTCTGTCTGTCTGTCTGTCTGTCTGTCTGTCTGTCTGTCTGTCTGTCTGTCTGTCTGTCTGTCTGTCTGTCTGTCTGTCTGTCTGTCTGTCTGTCTGTCTGTCTGTCTGTCTGTCTGTCTGTCTGTCTGTCTGTCTGTCTGTCTGTCTGTCTGTCTGTCTGTCTGTCTGTCTGTCTGTCTGTCTGTCTGTCTGTCTGTCTGTCTGTCTGTCTGTCTGTCTGTCTGTCTGTCTGTCTGTCTGTCTGTCTGTCTGTCTGTCTGTCTGTCTGTCTGTCTGTCTGTCTGTCTGTCTGTCTGTCTGTCTGTCTGTCTGTCTGTCTGTCTGTCTGTCTGTCTGTCTGTCTGTCTGTCTGTCTGTCTGTCTGTCTGTCTCTGTCTGTCTCTGTCTGTCTCTGTCTGTCTCTGTCTGTCTCTGTCTGTCTCTGTCTGTCTCTGTCTGTCTCTGTCTGTCTCTGTCTGTCTCTGTCTGTCTCTGTCTGTCTCTGTCTGTCTCTGTCTGTCTCTGTCTGTCTCTGTCTGTCTCTGTCTGTCTCTGTCTGTCTCTGTCTGTCTCTGTCTGTCTCTGTCTGTCTCTGTCTGTCTCTGTCTGTCTCTGTCTGTCTCTGTCTGTCTCTGTCTGTCTCTGTCTGTCTCTGTCTGTCTCTGTCTGTCTCTGTCTGTCTCTGTCTGTCTCTGTCTGTCTCTGTCTGTCTCTGTCTGTCTCTGTCTGTCTCTGTCTGTCTCTGTCTGTCTCTGTCTGTCTCTGTCTGTCTCTGTCTGTCTCTGTCTGTCTCTGTCTGTCTCTGTCTGTCTCTGTCTGTCTCTGTCTGTCTCTGTCTGTCTCTGTCTGTCTCTGTCTGTCTCTGTCTGTCTCTGTCTGTCTCTGTCTGTCTCTGTCTGTCTCTGTCTGTCTCTGTCTGTCTCTGTCTGTCTCTGTCTGTCTCTGTCTGTCTCTGTCTGTCTCTGTCTGTCTCTGTCTGTCTGTCTCTGTCTGTCTGTCTCTGTCTGTCTGTCTCTGTCTGTCTCTGTCTGTCTCTGTCTGTCTCTGTCTGTCTCTGTCTGTCTCTGTCTGTCTCTGTCTGTCTCTGTCTGTCTCTGTCTGTCTCTGTCTGTCTCTGTCTGTCTCTGTCTGTCTCTGTCTGTCTCTGTCTGTCTCTGTCTGTCTCTGTCTGTCTCTGTCTGTCTCTGTCTGTCTCTGTCTGTCTCTGTCTGTCTCTGTCTGTCTCTGTCTGTCTCTGTCTGTCTCTGTCTGTCTCTGTCTGTCTCTGTCTGTCTCTGTCTGTCTCTGTCTGTCTCTGTCTGTCTCTGTCTGTCTCTGTCTGTCTCTGTCTGTCTCTGTCTGTCTCTGTCTGTCTCTGTCTGTCTCTGTCTGTCTCTGTCTGTCTCTGTCTGTCTCTGTCTGTCTCTGTCTGTCTCTGTCTGTCTCTGTCTGTCTCTGTCTGTCTCTGTCTGTCTCTGTCTGTCTCTGTCTGTCTCTGTCTGTCTCTGTCTGTCTCTGTCTGTCTCTGTCTGTCTCTGTCTGTCTCTGTCTGTCTCTGTCTGTCTCTGTCTGTCTCTGTCTGTCTCTGTCTGTCTCTGTCTGTCTCTGTCTGTCTCTGTCTGTCTCTGTCTGTCTCTGTCTGTCTCTGTCTGTCTCTGTCTGTCTCTGTCTGTCTCTGTCTGTCTCTGTCTGTCTCTGTCTGTCTCTGTCTGTCTCTGTCTGTCTCTGTCTGTCTCTGTCTGTCTCTGTCTGTCTCTGTCTGTCTCTGTCTGTCTCTGTCTGTCTCTGTCTGTCTCTGTCTGTCTCTGTCTGTCTCTGTCTGTCTCTGTCTGTCTCTGTCTGTCTCTGTCTGTCTCTGTCTGTCTCTGTCTGTCTCTGTCTGTCTCTGTCTGTCTCTGTCTGTCTCTGTCTGTCTCTGTCTGTCTCTGTCTGTCTCTGTCTGTCTCTGTCTGTCTCTGTCTGTCTCTGTCTGTCTCTGTCTGTCTCTGTCTGTCTCTGTCTGTCTCTGTCTGTCTCTGTCTGTCTCTGTCTGTCTCTGTCTGTCTCTGTCTGTCTCTGTCTGTCTCTGTCTGTCTCTGTCTGTCTCTGTCTGTCTCTGTCTGTCTCTGTCTGTCTCTGTCTGTCTCTGTCTGTCTCTGTCTGTCTCTGTCTGTCTCTGTCTGTCTCTGTCTGTCTCTGTCTGTCTCTGTCTGTCTCTGTCTGTCTCTGTCTGTCTCTGTCTGTCTCTGTCTGTCTCTGTCTGTCTCTGTCTGTCTCTGTCTGTCTCTGTCTGTCTCTGTCTGTCTCTGTCTGTCTCTGTCTGTCTCTGTCTGTCTCTGTCTGTCTCTGTCTGTCTCTGTCTGTCTCTGTCTGTCTCTGTCTGTCTCTGTCTGTCTCTGTCTGTCTCTGTCTGTCTCTGTCTGTCTCTGTCTGTCTCTGTCTGTCTCTGTCTGTCTCTGTCTGTCTCTGTCTGTCTCTGTCTGTCTCTGTCTGTCTCTGTCTGTCTCTGTCTGTCTCTGTCTGTCTCTGTCTGTCTCTGTCTGTCTCTGTCTGTCTCTGTCTGTCTCTGTCTGTCTCTGTCTGTCTCTGTCTGTCTCTGTCTGTCTCTGTCTGTCTCTGTCTGTCTCTGTCTGTCTCTGTCTGTCTCTGTCTGTCTCTGTCTGTCTCTGTCTGTCTCTGTCTGTCTCTGTCTGTCTCTGTCTGTCTCTGTCTGTCTCTGTCTGTCTCTGTCTGTCTCTGTCTGTCTCTGTCTGTCTCTGTCTGTCTCTGTCTGTCTCTGTCTGTCTCTGTCTGTCTCTGTCTGTCTCTGTCTGTCTCTGTCTGTCTCTGTCTGTCTCTGTCTGTCTCTGTCTGTCTCTGTCTGTCTCTGTCTGTCTCTGTCTGTCTCTGTCTGTCTCTGTCTGTCTCTGTCTGTCTCTGTCTGTCTCTGTCTGTCTCTGTCTGTCTCTGTCTGTCTCTGTCTGTCTCTGTCTGTCTCTGTCTGTCTCTGTCTGTCTCTGTCTGTCTCTGTCTGTCTCTGTCTGTCTCTGCCTGTCTCTGCCTGTCTCTGCCTGTCTCTGCCTGTCTCTGCCTGTCTCTGCCTGTCTCTGCCTGTCTCTGCCTGTCTCTGCCTGTCTCTGCCTGTCTCTGCCTGTCTCTGCCTGTCTCTGCCTGTCTCTGCCTGTCTCTGCCTGTCTCTGCCTGTCTCTGCCTGTCTCTGCCTGTCTCTGCCTGTCTCTGCCTGTCTCTGCCTGTCTCTGCCTGTCTCTGCCTGTCTCTGCCTGTCTCTGCCTGTCTCTGCCTGTCTCTGCCTGTCTCTGCCTGTCTCTGCCTGTCTCTGCCTGTCTCTGCCTGTCTCTGCCTGTCTCTGCCTGTCTCTGCCTGTCTCTGCCTGTCTCTGCCTGTCTCTGCCTGTCTCTGCCTGTCTCTGCCTGTCTCTGCCTGTCTCTGCCTGTCTCTGCCTGTCTCTGCCTGTCTCTGCCTGTCTCTGCCTGTCTCTGCCTGTCTCTGCCTGTCTCTGCCTGTCTCTGCCTGTCTCTGCCTGTCTCTGCCTGTCTCTGCCTGTCTCTGCCTGTCTCTGCCTGTCTCTGCCTGTCTCTGCCTGTCTCTGCCTGTCTCTGCCTGTCTCTGCCTGTCTCTGCCTGTCTCTGCCTGTCTCTGCCTGTCTCTGCCTGTCTCTGCCTGTCTCTGCCTGTCTCTGCCTGTCTCTGCCTGTCTCTGCCTGTCTCTGCCTGTCTCTGCCTGTCTCTGCCTGTCTCTGCCTGTCTCTGCCTGTCTCTGCCTGTCTCTGCCTGTCTCTGCCTGTCTCTGCCTGTCTCTGCCTGTCTCTGCCTGTCTCTGCCTGTCTCTGCCTGTCTCTGCCTGTCTCTGCCTGTCTCTGCCTGTCTCTGCCTGTCTCTGCCTGTCTCTGCCTGTCTCTGCCTGTCTCTGCCTGTCTCTGCCTGTCTCTGCCTGTCTCTGCCTGTCTCTGCCTGTCTCTGCCTGTCTCTGCCTGTCTCTGCCTGTCTCTGCCTGTCTCTGCCTGTCTCTGCCTGTCTCTGCCTGTCTCTGCCTGTCTCTGCCTGTCTCTGCCTGTCTCTGCCTGTCTCTGCCTGTCTCTGCCTGTCTCTGCCTGTCTCTGCCTGTCTCTGCCTGTCTCTGCCTGTCTCTGCCTGTCTCTGCCTGTCTCTGCCTGTCTCTGCCTGTCTCTGCCTGTCTCTGCCTGTCTCTGCCTGTCTCTGCCTGTCTCTGCCTGTCTCTGCCTGTCTCTGCCTGTCTGTCTGTCTGTCTGTCTGTCTGTCTGTCTGTCTGTCTGTCTGTCTGTCTGTCTGTCACGCACGGGCACGTGTATTGATATGTGTATCCAGGAGACTCCACATAATTGGGACATCATTAGATATAGTGATCAACATAGCTAAGCATGGATACATTGTGGGGGATGGATGGGTGGGGAATGGGGGGGGGGGGATGCACATGTTCTTCTTTTGGTGTGAGTACCACCTTCCACAGTAGATACCAGGTAATTAGTTCAATGTCATGGATGACGAGTGGAAGGGTGTATGAGTGGGTGACTGTCACGTTCGTGCCAACAGTGATCCCTTTATTTTATAAGGATCTGCCGTTCCAGAGATTACAAAATAAATACACATATATATGCTAAGCCGGGGTGGAGTTTGCACGGGTTTAATGGGTTTATAACGGGTGTCATGGGTGTACCACAGGTATAATGGGTGAGTACCGGCTATAACGGGTTTATCACGTGTTCCACAAGGGTACAACGGGTACCACGGGTGTATGTCGGGCACCGTAGGTTTTTGACGGATACCTCGGGTGTATGACGGGTACAAAAACGTATTATAGGTACGACGGGTGTGCCACGGGTAGAACGGGTTATCAATCCCTAATTGCCTTAGCCTATCACTGGCTTGCACCACCACTTGACCTGTAATCGTTCAGCAGAGCGGACGGGTTAGCACTAGTTGAAAACTAAGCGTGTGTAAAAGCGTGACTTGATTTTAATACTACAGGGTGTTTTTGTAGAAACGTTAATTATTATTTGCGATTGGCAGGTGCCTAAATAACCAATCCTCGTGATTACGAAGCGCAGCAGATGAAACATGCATAGACATTTTATGTTGAGCAATTTTTCCCAAAAATATTAAAAGGTCAAGGAACGCCAGGCCTGGAACTATGCCGCCGTCAGACCGCAAAAGCCGAAAAAATCGCCGTTTGCGGCAGAGCAGAGACCTGGATAATTCTGGAATACGGCGCCACCAAGCGCATTATCCTGGTACGGCGGAGTTTCCGAAGGAAGTATATAATAACCACAGCCAATGTTCCGCCCTACATGGCATTAAACGTCTTAACGATAGGTTTATCTCCACAGTGAACACCGCGCACCCAGAAACCCCCCAGGAAAAGCCCCGCTCAGTGACGAGGTGGTCACCCATGTCAGACACTTTGTGGCAGAGCGCAAGAAAAAGAAACAATCTGTATCCATAAGAGCGATAGCATCAGCTTTAGACCTGCACTTCTCATCAGTCTGGAAGATTCTCCGAAAGAAGCTTGGCTGTTATCCCTACAAGGTCAGGAATACTTTCTCATTGACGGGCGACCAAAAGAAGGACAGGAAAGACTGGTGTGAATGGCTCCTCGGTCAGCCTGAAAACTTCGTTGACGATGTGATATGGTCTGATGAAAAGTGGCTTCTCTTAAAGGTGTGTTTCCGCGGCCTGCCTATGGTAAACCTATGGAAGGCTTTCCTAGGCTCTCAGCAGTTCCGTTTTCGCTCGACGTCTATAAAATTACAATATTACGGAGTTCGGTACCGGAGTTTTCTGCATGGCCAAGTTTGTCATCAAAATATGCAACATTTGCAACATATTGCACGGCAAAGTTTTTTCAGACCAACTTTCGCAGCGTTTTACGGGGCAAACCTTAATCACTGCGTGCAAAACAATGCATGCTTCTTGATCAGCTTGCCCCATACTTTATTTGTATACAATGATTTATCGGTATCACCAGCCATTTTCCTTGCAACGTTGCATGAAGTTTGGCTATGAATTACTCTGGCCACAGACAACGGAGCAAAAACAAAAGTGTTATTTTTTAGACACATTACCTCTGTTTCAGAAAATGTTAATAATCAGCGGGAACCATTGCACGTTGTTTAGGTATTCCGAGAAATACCTTGTGTTGCAACTGTTTTCAGTATCCGCATTTAGATGGCACTAGTATCCGCTTTTTGCGATTCACCCCCCGAATCTGGAGGCCTGCTCGATTACGAGAACCGCCCGCCACGATACCGCTTGAGGTGCGGTGAGACGTGAGCGGAGGGGGAGATAACCTTTTTGACATTTGATGACCTCTGGAGCCTAAACCTGACCTGAGCTCAAATCTGAGCACACCTATGTCGATTGCATTTTTCAAGAGCTTTCGATTGTTTGTTTTTCGTTTGTTCCTAGCTATCATAGTTCCCGAGATATTTGGGGGTGTTCGAAGCAAAGTCTTAAAACTGGAAAATTTGACCTTTGATGATCTCTGGTGACCTCAATATTGCCCTGACCTAAAACAGACTGATATACTTTCGAT
>JAXIVJ010013386.1:0-37354 GCA_036785665.1 Chirona hameri | reverse complement strand
TGACAAGATATTTGGTGCAGCCAAATCCTGCCCCAAATGGGGCAGGATTTGCCAGATCAAATTTTGCTCCTCAGCCAAATGTTGTTGCCTGGGGGGGAGGGGGGGGGGTTGTCAGCAGAATCACATTTGTTCTAGTGTAAATTGGTTTTCTCAGGGGGGGGGGGGGCATGCCCCCCCCCCCCCCCCTTGGCTGTCACCCATGGTAACTTACCTATACCCAAAATACTATTCCTTGACAGATTTAGTGCACTGGTGTAAACAAGATGAAGGGCAGTACTGCCACAAATAGTTTTTTGCACCATTTTCCTCCCAGTGGGCATTATTTGTTTTACTATCAACTACAAAAAGTTTTGATATTTGAGATACAATGAGGGGCAATTCTTACTTGGTATGATCAATATATGTTATAAAATAAATAATTGGTATTCTTTATAATGTCAGCAATTCCCAATATTTTGTAAAACATAGGATATTAAAAAAAAAAACATTGTCCTGCAAAATAAATACTTTATGGGTAGGGATGTTCTGGAAATATGGTAGCAAATAAAAATACACCTATGCCGCATTTGATACAAAGTGGTGCATTTTGCTAATTCTGCAGGCCTTCTACCGTTCAATGCATTGTCCTTCCTGGGCAGTAACGCTCTGGTGTCTACCCCTACTGGTGTGAGTTGCCCCAAATAATCTTACTGCTGCTGTCTTGTTTGCTCCAAATAATCTTAGGCAGCAATTTCTGCCCCAAAATTTAAAAAGCTGCTCCGATTGTGATGTGGTACCAACCCCTCCCTCCAGATGTGTTGGTACCAACCCTGCTCCCATTCATCTAGGGGTTTTCTTTCCTTCATGACCTTCCTCCCCTGCCTTCCTAAAACCACAGATATGATGGAACCCAATGAGGTAAGAAAAAAGGGCATTCCAGATAAATACAAAGGGTGTCAAAAGTTTTAATTTTTGTTTTGGTGCTGTTTGATGATAGTTGAACAGCAACAATAAAGACATAAAATAAAAGTGCAATAAAGAGCCTCTTGGGCCCATCTGAGGTTGCACATTTCCCTTTACAAGTCTCACCCTTTTCAAACTATTTTACTTGTTAACCTGCTTAAAAGAAACCTAATCCCACAAGTATTTATTAACTAATCCCTTCTCTGAAAAGTATTTATCTAATCTAATTGTGAAGGAAGCAAGTGTCACTGCAGCAGTGACATTCCCTGGTAGCTTATTCCAATGTCCTACAACCCTTCCACTGAAAAATGACTTTTAGCCTAGTCCTACTTTGTCTCATAATGTGTTTATGCTGATGACCTCTACCTCGATTTTCCCTATTGAACTCAAACATTCCCTTTAAATATCCGGAATGCTGATCATTTACAAATTTGAAGACTTGAATGAGATCCCCTCTTAGCCTTCTATATCTAAGTGAGAACATACCCAATTTCTTTAATCTATCTTCATAAGGCAAACTATCAAAGACAATTTACAATTTGTGCTGCCCTTTTTTAACTGTTTCTAACAACCAGCAATCTTTCTCATATATTGGAGATCATGCTTGCACACAACAATCCAAATGTGGTCTAACGTATGCACAATAAAGTTTTGTTATGACCTCTTCACTTTGTAGGAAACATTTATGTTAATGGTCCCAAGCATTCTAAGTGCCTTTTTCCTAGCTGCTACACCCTGGTCTGATTCAACCTGGTCTATTGTTTACCACAACACCTAAATCTCTTTCCTTTTCAATCTGCTCCAGTTTATGCCCACCCAGTTCATATATATGTTTACTGCTAACTTATCCAGTGTGCATAATCTTATATTTACTCAAATTGAATTTCATCAGCCATGCTTCAGACCACTCAACTAGCTTGTCTAGATCTGATTGAAAGACATCCTGATCATGTTTTCCTCTAATAACCCTGATATATTGTATATCGTCTGCAAATTTCAAGCCTGCTATCTATACTGTTCTCAATTGTATTCACAAATATTATCAACAGCAATGGACCCAGGACTGAGCCCTGTGGAACCCCACTGAGAACCTCTTTCCATTCTGATTTGCACCCATTTAATTGTCTGTCCCTTGCCACCCTTGTCCACCCTTGCTGTCGTCCTGAAAGCCACATTGATATCCAATTGAGTATCTTGCCCCTGATGCCATGAATTTTAAGTTGCAACCCTAGTCTTTATGGAGGACTGTGTCAAATGCTTTACTGAAATCAAGATAAGATACATACTAGCTGTTCGCCCTAATCAAAACTATCTATTGCAACCAGGGCTGCGGAGTCGACAGAATTTGAGCAACTCGGACTCTGACTCTGACTCTGGCCTGAAAAAAACGACTCCGACTCCAAGTTCCAACTCCGACTCTGATTCCGACTGCAGCCTATATTCGTTATCCAACCGCATGTTAGAAAGCAATATCTACAATGCCATCTATTTTCCCCATTTTTTCCCCCCTTCAAAACTCAGGACGTAATCAAGCCGTAGACCCTGCTATCTTGGATTTATTTTATATCGGTGACTTAAGGTCAGGTCAGTTTCGTGACCTTCCCATTATAATTCAACAAGAAGATATACAAATGTTTTCATATATAAGAGGATACATATTATATTCAGACTGGTTATTGATTCGACTCTGATTGAATCGATTGGAATCGTTCAATCAAAATCCCTTGAATCAAAGAAGAATCGATTCACCACCAGATTTTTGTATTCATGAATCATGATTGAATCAAAACCCGCATAGAAACAAGGCTGATTGAATCAAAAAGAATATGCAATGCTATTTCAATGGTGAGTCAAACATGATTTGATAAAAAATGAATCTTTGAATTGGAAAGAATAATTTCTCAAAATGCTTATCCATGAATCAAACGGTGACTGAATCATTCATATGGCAAAATGAATTGTGATTGAATCCTTCCACAACAGGCAAATCAATAACCAGTCTGATTAGATCAGAATAATTATTTTAAAATTATGCTATTACAGCTCATTCTTGATGACCCAAGTACAATTATTGCTCAGTGACCCCTACAAGATAGAGTGAGGTCATCTGAGGTGACCAGCACTTCTTTGCCAATAACTCTTGATAGCATAAAATTAAGAAAAGAACGTGAGACCGGCACCACTTGTATGTCTCGCCGAGACGCGCACGACATTGCGCAGCACGACATACCTGGTTCACCACATGACCTTAAATTACCTTGACCTGAGGTCAATTTTTTTAAGTTGACTTAGGTAACCTGGCCACCATGGTATGATTCGAATCTCCTTGACGAAACGAGCACGATGACGTTAAAATGAGCGCCGTGTGACCATAAGGGTCGGTGCGTCCAAAACCCCAATCATCATCAGATGACGTTAATATTATATATATATATATATATATATATATATATATATATATATATATATATATATATATATATATATATATATATATATATATATATATATATATATATATATATATATATATATATATATATATATATATATATATATATATATATATATATATATATATATATATATATATATATATATATATATATATATATATATATATATATATATATATATATATATATATATATATATATATATATATATATATATATATATATATATATATATATATATATATATATATATATATATATATATATATATATATATATATATATATATATATATATATATATATATATACAATATTATATAATATTATATATTATATAATATTCCGCCTTATCTTCATCAGGCGGAAATCTACCGCTAGGTGAGTAAACTATAGGTTTCATTTTCCACTCATTTTCTTTCGAAAGGGGTATAAAGTTAATGTCCCTAGGCCGAAGATTATTCTACCGATCAAATTAATCGCCAATTGCCAAAAAGTCCGGAGTCGGAGTCGGTAAGATTTTAGAGACTCCGACTCTGGCCAAAACTGCCGACTCGGACCGACTCCGTCTCCAACTCCGACTCCACTCCGCAGTCCTGATTGCAACATCCCAAAACTGCAGAAGATTAGTTAAACAAGAATAGCCCTTCCTAAAGCCATGCTGTGTATCTTTGATGAGTTCATTTTGATCCAATAATTCAACAATCTTATCTTTGATGATTGCTTCCAGCACCTTGCAGACTATTGAGGTCAGACTAACTGGTCTATAGTTTTCTACATTACTTTTATCTCCCTTTTTATGAATAGCAACAACGTTTTCTCTTTTCCAATCAAGTGAAATGTTAGTCTCTGTAACTGATTTAGACAATATTATGGCTAATGGAACTGACAAATCTCTCAGATTCTCTTAAAGGGAGGGACACTATCTTTAATGTAAAATTTGATATGTTAACCCGCGCGGCGCTGGGGGGGGGGTAAATTTTACCCCCCCCCCCCCCCCCCTCCCGGATTTTCTCCATAACTTGAAAACTATGGCAGATATCGAAGGGAAACTTGCGGTACCTTATGGTGCATCAATTCTACATTTTGTGTTATAATTTTGTTGAAATTCGTGAAAATTTTGAGGAGATAATGACGTTTTAGTGACGTCATGTCATGTCATTTTTGGTGAAAAAAAGTTAAATGTTTGCAAAATCGTAGAAAATAGCGTGTTGATGCAAATCGCAAATAAAAGGCGTCAAAAGAAAGGAAATAATATTGTCTTTAACATGGCTATCTCAGATGTTCAAAATTTTGGGTTTTTGACCCCCAAAAATGCAAAAAAAACTTTTTTGGGGGGAAGAATTTCCACAAAAGTTTTTTGTTTGAAAATTTTCAAAAAACCGGAAGGCATATTAGAGAGCCGAGTATGAACGATGTTCAAACCAAATTTCAAAGCAATTTCTTTATTTTTGACTGACTTATGGCTCTCTAAGAATAAGTAACTCATGATGTCATTTTTTTAATTGCGTTCTTTGGCTTTTACTGACCAGATACAGGCAAATGAATGCCACCACTGTATTTCTAAGACAAAACTAGTCTAGAAACATGCAATGTTTATTTAGATTAATCATTTTTCAAATTTTGACCTTATTTGTGACCTGACCTTGACCTGAGGGCGATTATATGGTGTCAGGCTGTGAAAATGGCTGCTTCTATCGAATTATACGTGTAAAATAACCCATACAACATGTGTCGCATGGCTTTCGTAGACCTGTGACCTTTTGTGACCTGACCTTGACCTTGACCTTTGCTTAAAATTTCACTTTTACTTATGCGGGAGATGCATTATACATTTGGGAGCACTTTGTGAGATAATAGTTGCAATACAAGGCTTTGGATGGAAAGTATAGCCCAAAAACCCAAATACTGAAATTTTGCCACTTGACCTGACCGTGACCTGACATGTGACCTTATGTTAATAATTTCGGGCTTGCGTTAGATTCTTCTCACTGAGAGCTTTCGATCGCCGCCTTGCGCGTCTCGCTGCGGTTATTGGTTCGGAAGATACGAGGGGGGTAAAATTTACCCCCCAGCACCGCACGTTCGGATGGAGACCCCAGCGTCGCGCTGGTTAAAGAGCAATCGCATCTGATTAACACTATGAAGTCCGTTTTTCGAAATTCGCGCCCAGTCGCCCAATATCATCGTTCACAGTTCGGTTTTCTTCCAGTCAATGACCTTCCGCTCACCCCAATGAGTCCGCTCACCACTACGCACCAAAATCAATTAATTGCAGCGTTGTGCAACAATTGTAAATAGTTATATTTTTGCTTAATCATTTTGTCGAAATTTTTAATGTCAGAAAACATTTCATGTCTTATGCCCGATTGAAGCCCAATAATTGGATAAAATAAAATATTAATTCCGAAGGGATAAGATTTATTCCGAAGGGATTTTGATTTTTCCGAAGGGATTTTGATTCCGACCGAGGTGTTTTGTGGCAACAACTCAAGTGCGCCAGATGCGCCAGATTCGATTCATGTAGTTAACAGGAACCACAATGTATAAGTGCATTGCCGCCTCATCCAATTGTTGCAATAGCGTCAGCTGACGGTTGGCCAGATGCAATTAACTGGAGCAAACGCTTCCATAGTCCATATATGTAGTGGTGCGTAGAAATCGTAAGCAGTTTTTAGATTGTTATGAAAAATGATATTTTTTTTTGTATTTGCGCTCCTTGGGTAAGCCTTCGATAACGATTATAAATCATAAGTAGTCATTAGGACTTGTTTAAAGGGAAATAATGACCTTTTTATTTTGTTAGCAACGATTTCTTAGGCTACCGTTATGGTTTTAAAATTATTTTATTTAAATTTAAGAATTAAATAAAATTATTCCCAAATTCAAAGTTGTAAGTTTGGAAAAAATACAAAACAAGTACCTTGTGTACTTCATGAAGGTCATTGACAAATTCGTTCTTCCCTACCATTGTTAACATCGAGTGCGGCATTTTTCGAGGCTCTGTGACGTTTCCGATCAAACTGAGCGCTGCTCGGACACGCGCTAGTAGCGCTAGTAGCGCTTTCGTTCTCCATGGCAACCAGGCGTCAGCCAATCAAAAGCCAGAAAGGGAATACGTTCTGGCTTTTCATTGGCTCACGCCTGGTTGCCATGGAGAACGAAAGCGCTTCTAGCGTGCGTTCGAGCAGCGCTCTGATCCGTGAAGCAATCCGTGAAGCATCCGTGATGCATGACTGACTATCAGTATAAGTCATGAATAACAACAACATGCAAACTATACCAACTCGAATAAAATAAGGGCGGAATGAATTGAACCCCAGGCAAGCTAGTATTCGCAAAGCACTCGGCACTGCGCCACAATAGCAAAAGGTGAGGGAAATGCATATTGGATACAATATTATTACGTCATACGTTTCTGAAGTGTCAACTACTATGAAATGCAGTGATAAAATACCTTTAATAATGATTAACAAGAAAATTCAAACTTAAAAACAATAATTTGAATAAGTCCTTAATTAGCTTTCAACTCAAAATCAGATATATTTTGCAATGCTACACAAGAATGGCACCAGTGACGTCATTAACAAAGCCTGCTACGGGACTTGGGTATACTAATCAGGAACAATTCGCCACAATGGTTAAGTGCGCCGAGAAGCATGACAATGACTTTGTAAACAAATCGCCGGCGCTAAATAGGTCGCCGTCGATGTGCATCGATGAGCTTCCGATTTAATTGCCAGTTTTGTGTTATTGTTTGTTAGTTTTTTGGGGAAAAATTATTATTTGTCATGATAATATAAAGCATAGTGTTATATACAGCCACAGACAAATTATACAATGCTCCTAATGTTGAAAACAAATGAATCGATATTCAAAAATTGAGGGTCGCAACCACTAACTATGCCGCTGTTGATGTGCATCGATGAGCTTCCGATTTTATTGCCACTTTTTCCAATCGCTGTTAGTTTTAGAAGATCGCCGGGCATATAATCACAAGCAGAACGCACAATATATTTTCCACTCCATTGCGTAAAAAAAACATACGGGAAAAGCCCGTAGTTTGATGAGGACCAAAAGTACTTGCAAGTACCGGTCGTTAAAAGTGTGGAACGATTATCAACTTTAACTTGAAATATCTTTCGGTAAGAAAGTTTTCATGCAAAATGTGATGAATTTACAATATATTTTGGTGTCGTCTGGCGATTTCAAGTGCTAACTCCATTTTTGTGGAAAAAGGTCATTATTTCCCTTTAAGACGGTTTTTGCTATGTGATCCGATAGAGGAAGTTTCCCTTTAACAGCCTAGGCCCTAGTGTGTATGTAATCAGGTCCTTCTGCCTTGTTTGGCCTTACTTTCTTTAGATATTCCAGAACAAGTTCACTACTTATGCTACCTAGCTCTCCTATAGTCTCCTCTGTCTCTGGCTGGGGTTGAAGTGCTGCAATACTACTCTGGTCCTCGATAGTAAAGACAGATTGGAACTGATCGTTAAGCACATCAACCATTGCACTGCCCTTGCTAACTAGCACATCATCTACCTTAAATGGACCTATACTTTCGGAAACCACTGGCGGATCCAGGGGGGGGGGCAACCAGGCCATGCCCCCCCCCCCCCCCCAACAGCCTGGAAAGGGGGGGAGGTAACATGTCTTTTGCCCAGCCCAGCCAATGGCGCTCGGCTGAGACCCCAGCCAATGCCGGGTTAAGGGGCATATGCCTATACCCCTTAAAACTGAGGATGTGCTACGCCTGAAACTATGGCATATGCCTATTCTTAAATTGGCTTAATCTAGAATTGAAGGCGTTACAGGCCCTAACCCGGCAGTCACTGGGGTATATTATGTAACACGACTCACTGGGGGGGGGGGGGGGGGGGGAGAGGGGTCTTTTTTTAGCCCCCCCCCCCTGGTATCTTCAGAACCAATGATCGCAGCGGGACGCGCAAGGCGGCATTCGAAAGCGCTCAATGAGATAAGCCTAACGAAAACTTAAAAAATGTAAAATTAAGGTCACATGTCAGGTCACGGTCAAGTCAAACGTCAAAATTGTCCGCCCCTGTAGCTCAGTTGGGAGAGCGCTGGGCTTCTGACCTCACCCGGTAGTGGCAGCCCGGGTTCGAGTCGCTTCGGCGCTCGCTATTTGCCCCTGACTGGGATGGCCTGTGGCCGGTGGCAGCGGTCGCACTCAAGGTCAGGTGACGTCAGAGGGCGGGCGGACCGTGTCCAGGTATGTCGGGCACGTAAAACTTTCGCTTCTAAATTCTGCCGGACGCCAGGAATTGCTTGATCGGGTGGTGGGGTCAGTGCCTGCGCAACAAGCTATGCTTAGCGCGGGGCCTGACCTCGGAAATCCATCCATTCAAAAACATTCGGACTAAATTTATAAAATATATATACAAAATCGAGGTATTTGAGTTTATGGACATACTTGCCATCCATGGCCTTCGATTGCACCTATAATAACCCAAAGTGCTGCCAAAGGTATGATACATATCCCACATGAGCTAAAGTGAGATTGTTGGAAAAGATCAAGGTCAAGGTCATGTCACAAAAGGTCACTACACACAAAATATCTACGAAAGTCATGCAGCACATGTTTTATGGGTGTTTTTACGCGTATAATTCGATACTGGTAGTCCTTTTACCACCTGACTATATTTACGTGAATTTAGTGTCAAGTTCAGGTCAAGTTCAGGTCACTGAAGGTCAAAATTTGAAATTGATAAAAAGCATGTTTCTATATCAGTTTTATCTATAAAAAACAGTGCTGGCATTTATTTGTCTGTATCCTGTCAATAAAAGCCAAAAAAAACGCAATTTCAAAATATGACTATGATTTGCCCATACTTTATATGCCATGACTGATGAGTCAAAAAAGATTATATCATTTTGAAATGTGGTATGGTAGTTGCCCATATGTCGTTATGACATATATTCCGGTTTTTTCAATATCTTTGAAAAATCTGATTTTGTGAGCATTTTTTTCAAAAAAGTTGTTTTTGAAATTTTGGGGTAAATTTTTTTTTCGAAATTTCGAGATAGCTGGTTTGTAGCCCTTGCAATTGTCCACCTTTTAGCGTTTTTCGATTGCATTTTTCTTCAAATGCGGCATTTGTACGGCCTGGCAAAGTTTAGCCGATTTTGGTGTCAAAATCGTGTTTAGTGACGTCACTAAATTCGCTATATCTCGAAAATTTATGACGAAATTTGCCCCTTTTTTCTCAAAAGGTGTAAAAATGATGCCCGGAAAGGTTCTGAAATTTTGGCGTCGATATCTGCATTAGCTATTGAGATATTCCTAATATTCCTAAGGGGGGGCTAACCCCCCCCCCCCCCCCCCACCCCCCAGTGACTCGCGGGTTAATGCATCTAAACCTGCCAACTCAACGTTCCATTATATACATGCGAGTTCATTTATAATGCCATCAAAATCAACCTGGTGGAAGTTTGGGATCATAAGAAGGTTATCTTGGGGCGTAATTTCTGATGAGATGTTGAATTTGATCATATTGTGATAGCTGATTCCTAGACCTTCGCATATACCTGTCACTAACTAGATCTCTGTTGTCTGAGAATACAAGGTCTAGAATGGGACAATATCTAGTTCGCTCTGTTACAAACGGATGCATGAAAAGCTCCTAAAAGATTTTCCTATACAACCTACACTCATTTGTTTCTTCTGCTATCCTCCGCCCCTGTAGCTCAGTGGGAGAGCGCTAGCTGGGTTTCTGACCTCACCCGGTAGTGGCAGCCCGGGTTCGAGTCGTTTCGGCGCTCGCTATTTGCTCCTGACTGGGATGGCCTGCGGCCGGTGGCAACGGTCGCACTCAAGGTCAGGTGACGTCAGTGAGCGGGGTGAACCGTGTCCAGGTATGTCTGGCACGTAAAACTTTCGCTTCTAAATTCTGTCGGCTACCAGGAATTGTGCAATCCGATGGTAGGGGTCAGGGCTTGCGCAACAAGCTATGCTTAGCGCGGACCTGACCTCGGAAATCCATCCGTTCAAAAGGTTCGGACAAAATTTATGAAATAAAACTCATATATTTAGTTAAAATATCCCATAGTAGCCAGGAATTGCTAGCCCGGACGTTTCTACGAATTTCCGCAGACATCTTAGTCTATTTCAGCTTGGGAGTTCCTTGGAAGATTCTCTGGTCTGTAAAATGCACCTATCTTCAACCTTACTCTGTTTCCTGCACCAATTGTAATGTCAAGCCAAATTGACTCTACTGCCTTTACTTTACCAGAATCATCAACTCTAGTAGTGCAATATAAGCTATTTACATTTACAAACAATCCACCTCCCGATGTGATTCTCTGCAGTATGAGAACATGTTGTGCCCTTGCAACTCGGAAGTCCTGTAGCCTATCCCCAATATACCCTCATTAACCCACGGCCACGTCTCAGTTACACAAATGATATCAGGCTTTGCAAGGGCAACATAACACTCACTCATGCAATTTAGACCTGATACTTTGGGCATTCAGCATCACACGTGTGATATTATATTTTGAGTTGACTCTACTTCTGAGTGAATTATGATCTACTGTCCTTTTCTGACATGAACTTTTACTATTGCCTTCTTCCTGATGACCTGGTACTAATATCCCCGACCCCTCCCCCTCCTACCTGCTTAGTTTCCCTGAATGGCAACAGACCCGGAGATCGTTCCGCCACCGCGCGGCTGTGGCATGGAACAGACTGGCGACAAATGTTACCAGTAGTGCCTCAGTTGCCACTTTCAAACGTGCTATTGTTACGTTGCGACGGTGAAAACTGGCCTAGCGTTCTTTGAGTCGTGGAATGTCATTTGTAGGTGTCACTTGAATGTTGTATTGTATTGGTTGCCATATTGTATTGTAGCGAAGATGCAAGGAGCCCAGCATAGCCACTTGTGGATGTGCTTCAACAAATGCACACATACGTCTGTAAGCAGCTCCCAAAACCCTTGCCCCCTCATCCGATAAGTGAAGCACTTCCCTCATATAGTACCTACGATACTCATATAACTGATCCCATAAGTCTACATATATAAGTCTGGGCTGGGCGTAAGTTGCGAACCGAGCTGTTCGCAGACAGAGCTCTCGAGTACCACTCTGCACTGGCTCTACAGCGAGGGAGGATGCCAGTCACAATGACAGGTTTCCTGGACTGCCTCTGCAGCAGGCTACGGTGCTCCTCTGCAAGTTGTACACTTCGCCTAAGTCCTATATTATAAACCCCACCTGTAAAATGACTGTTTCTGGACTACACCTACTGAGTTCTGACTCAATGGCAGGGCCTCTATCAGCTACTGTTGCCCCCGGTTTTACTATACATCTGTCCCTCTCCCCACATAATGTCCGCTGAGGCCTGACCCTCGAGTCGGCAGCCACTAAGTGCCTAACGTCTCCCCCTATCACTTTCAGATGCTGACTCTGACACACTGAACCTATTAGATACTCTAACCTGTAGATGTGTCAGGGGTGTACTGCCTAACTCGAACTCTACCCTGAACTTGTGTCCATCCCTCCCGATCCCCTTCACTCGTCCTCCTCCAGATCCTGCTGCCACCCTCCATGACCCAATACCCATCCCCATCCCCATCCCCATCCCCATCCCCATCCCCATCCCCATCCCCATCCCCATCCCCATCCCCATCCCCATCCCCATCCTTACTGGCTGTGGCCCTAGCATTATTTCCCACAGTGTTGGCTCTCCAGAAACGTGACCCTCGAACACACTTCCAAACCCCAGTCTGAGTTCCACCCTAGCCTTATCCCCCTCATGTATGCCCTATCAAAACTGGCAGTGGTCCCTGACCCTGCAATGTGATGTGGGAACTGGTAATAATTGAATCTCCTATGCTGCTGCTGTAAATATCACATGATTGATATTTTAGTTAACCAATAAGTTTGATGGAAGCACCATGGTACAGACCAGAGATCAAAGGCTACTAAGATCACACAGCTGCCAATTTGTGTGTGTAGGGTAAAAATCAAATCTTCGGACGCGTCCTAACCTCAGACTCGTCATGCTATCAGAATGCAGGCGATACTGATGCGTGGTGCTTCGGTGCGTCATAGTTTACATTCTGATAGCATGAGAAGTCTGGTTAGGACATGTCCGGGGTTATGGCAGTTTACCCTACATATGGGGCTGTTCCAGCGCCCTCAACCGGATTAGGTTGAGGCTTCATTTTCTTCACCGGTCGTGCCCTCCCGCGCCCCAACTGAAATCGGTTGAGCCTCCACCAACCTCAACCGGTTGAGCAAAACCTCCACCGCTCGGCGAGCGGTTGTTGGTGGAGGAAAGTTAACGTCAAGTGATGAATGTCAAGTGATGAATGAATTAATGTTGTACCAGTGTCCTAGGATTGCAAAATTTGGGTGGAAAACGACACCCTGTGGGTAATATTTTTCGCACTTTTGTCCACAGTTTTCCACTCCCTAAATCAAGATGTATTCGATAACTATAACCCTAACACTGATACTACTCATGCTAATATTAACCCGCGCATTGCAGGGGGGTTGATTTCCCCCCCCCCCCTCAGGTTTTTCAAAGATAGCGAGAAAAAAAAACGGCGGCGCGCAGCGCCGCCAGTTTCGTACACCTGTCAGGACATCAATTGCGCACACTTTGGGAAAAAAATATCCTTGGGTCATCTCAGGTCAGGTCACCAGACCAGGTCAAGTGACCCCACCTCCAAAAATGTTTGCAGTTGTGCCAAAGCCAGAGTTTTTCACCGATAAGTTTGAAACTTACAGGATGTCATGAGGGCATAAGTACTTACAATTCGTGTATCTCGGAATTTTGCTATCGGTGACCTAAGGTCAGGTCAATTTCGTAACCTCCCCATAATAAGTCAATGGGGAAATATACAAATGCTAAGGATATGCATGATACTAGTCCAATTACTTACGGATCATGTTATTATAGGATATTCTTGATGATCCAAGTGTAAGTTTTGTTCAGTGACCCCTATTGGGTCATTTGAGGTCATGCGAGGTCACCATCACTTTTGTGTCAATAACTCGCGACATAAGGCAGATAGAGGAGTGAAACAGACATCAATGTGTTTGTCTCGTCGAGACACGTCTTCCCATATGCAACATGCCCTACTTGGGTCACCACTTGACCTTGACCTGAGGTAAAAAATTTAAGTTAACTTAACAAGGTCACCATGTACATTTTTCAAAGCGCCTTGACAAGATAAACACAATGGCGCAAACAGTTTTCCGTTATCTTTATTACATAAAAAGTTAATAGCGAAAAACGATTTCGCAAAAAAAAAGTAATTTTTTCTCTTTTTTTTCTTTGGAGCCTCAAATATTGACCTGAGATCAAATTTGAGGACACCTTAGCGATTTAAAATTTCACTGGCTGGCGTTTGCTTTTTTCGGTTTGTTTCTAACTAGCATTGTTTCTGAGATATATGGGAATTTCTGGAGCGATGTCCTAAAACAGGAAAAACTGGAAAATTTGACCTTTGATGACCTCTGGTGACCTAAATTTTGACCTGACCTAAAATAATACTGAAATACTTTCGATAGAACATGTATCAAGCTATCAAATGCCGTTTTCCGCTTCTCGCTACGTAGCGTAGTTTTCGAGATCTCAGGGGGGCGGAAATCACCCCCCCCCCCCCCCCCCCTCCTGCAGTTCGTGTTCGGCACAAAGCCCCTGCAGTGCGCGGGTTAACATGTGGATGAGAAGAGAGAAAAAACAGTTAGGAATGTATTGCCATTTGTAACAGCTGATTCTGATGGGGTGAGTTCTTTTTTAGGCTGAATTTTCCACTCTTTATGGTGATTTTTTAGGCCCAATTTTCCACTCCTCGCCCTGGTGCCTGGCTTCAAAGAAATGCCAGGACCCTGTGTTGCACTGTCGCGCATTAGTGGTGCGCTGTCCATGCTGTTTACATTGGAACTCTCCACTGTCCGTGCCCGTGCTCCGCTCCTCTGGCCTGAACCGGCGGGATGAAAACCTATTCCGGCTGAGGGTGCTGGAACAGCCCCTATGCTATGTGGAATGTTAGTCCTATTCTGGTTCAATATATAAACTTTCGGTTATATATTACCATGACTTTAGGACTATGACTGTTGACTGTTTATATACGTCAATATGAACGTTAACAATTGTGCAATATAGTTTGATATGTTTGTTTGGGCTTTGTGCTAATTTCAGCTTAAGTGAAAAAGAAGATACAGCCCCGTAAAAGTTGTTGAACTTCTAGAACATTGATGGTGGTTGTAGCCTAAACTAAGTACCCTTGTCCTGGACTTGCTGAACAATTCGCAAGTTTGACTTTGTTTTTCAATTAATCATGATTTATTAAAGGGAATGTTTCACCTTTCTGAAGTCTTCAAATATACGCTGGTCGTCGTAGAAAATATGAAGTAAGTGCTGTTGAAAACGATGGTGATATTTTTCATTCGAAAAGTCACTTAACTTTATACAAATTGAGTTTGTAGATTTGGGCGAATGACGTCATTATTGAGTTATAGACCGCCGCTGATTGGCTGGCAAAGTGGGATTGGCTGAAAAAGTGTATCAGTCAATCAGCGGCTGCACCAGCCTGAAGTCATTTTGCAAATGGTAAATTTAATTGCTTAAAAACGGTTAAATTTTGGGGAAAATGACCTTAGTAATATAGACTAAAAACGGCCCAAGATAACGGCTATCTCAGTTTAAAACTAATACAGAGGTGAAACATTCCCTTTAAAGGGAAATAATGACCTTTTCCCACTAAAATGGAGTTAGCACTTGAAATCGCCAGACGAGATCAAAGTATATTGTAAATTCATCACATTTTGCATGAAAACTTTCCTACCGAAAGATATTTCAAGTTAAAGTTGATAAGCGTTCCACACTTTTAACGACCGGTACTTGCACTATTTCTGACCTTTTGTCAAGTACTTTTGGTCCTCATCAAACTGCGGGCTTTTCCCGTATTTTTTTTTTTTTACGCAATGGAGTGGAGAATATAAAGACATAAAGACATAAAAGAAGAGTGCAACAAAGAGCCTCTTGGGCCCATCCGAGGTTGCACCCCCCCCCCCCATCCCCCCCCCCCCCCCCTCCACCAGTCTCGCCCCTTCAAATCACCTTACTCTACCTGCATAAAAGAAGGCTAATCCCACGAGTATTTATGAACTAATCCCTTCTCTGTAAAGTATTTATCTAATCTAATTTTGAAGGAAGCAAGTGTCACTGCATCAGCGACATCCCCTGGTAGCATATTCCAATGTCCTACAACCCTTCTACTGAAAAATGACTGTCGTAGCCTAGTCCTACTTTGTTTCATAATGAGTTTATGCTGATGACCTCTACCTCGATTTTCCCTATTGAACTCAAACATACCCTTTAAATATCCAGAATGCTGACTATTTACAAATTTGAAGACTTCAATTAGATCTCCTCTTAGCCTTCTATATCTAAGTGAAAACATACCCAATTTCCTTAATCTATCTTCATAAGGTAAACTACCAAGACAATTAATCATTTTTGTTGCCCTTTTTTGAACTCTTTCTAACAACCAGCAATCTTTCTCATATGTTGGAGACCAGGCTTGTACACAATACTCCAAATGTGGTCTAACGTATGCACAATACAGTTTTGTTATTACCTTTTCACTCTTGTAGGAAACATTTCTGTTAATGGCCCCTAGCATTCTAAGTGCCTTTTTCCTAGCTTCTACAACCTGGTCTGACGCTGATAGTCTATTGTTTACCACGACACCTAAATCTCTTTCCTTTTCAATCTGCTCCATTTTCTGCCCACCCATTTCATACCTATGTTTACTGCTAACCCGTCCAGCGTGCATAATCTTACATTTACTCAAATTGAATTTCATCTGCCATGCTTCAGACCACTCAACTAGCTTGTCCAGATCTGATTGAAAAACATCCTGATCATGTTTTCCTCTAATAATCCTGACAACTTTTAGATCGTCTGCAAATTTCAAGACTTTGCTGTCTATACTGTTCTCAATTGCATTCACAAATATTATAAAAAACAATGGGCCCAGGACTGAGCCCTGTGGAACCCCACTGAGAACCTCCTTCCATTGTGATTGGCACCCATTCAATATAACCCTTTGCTGGCGTCCTGAAAGCCACGTTTCTATCCTAATATTGTGTAATATTAATATCTATATATTGTGCGTTCTGCTTGTTGTGATTATATGCCCGGCGATCTTCTAAAACTAACAGCGATTGGAAAAAGTGGCAATAAAATCGGAAGCTCATCGATGCACATCAACGCGGCATAGTTAGTGGTTGCGACCCTCAATTTTTGAAAATCGATTCAATTGTTTTCAACATTAGGAGTTGTGTATAGTTTGTCTGTGGCTGTATATAACACTATGCTTTATTTTATCATGAAAAATAATAATTTTTCCCAAAGAAACTAACGAACAATAACACAAAACTGGCAATTAAATCAGAAGCTCATCGATGCACATCGACGGGGACCTATTTAGCGTCGGCGATTTGTTTACAAAGTCATTGTCATGCTTCTCGGCGCACTTAACCATCTCGGCGCACTTGGCGAGTTGTTCCTGATTAGTATACCCAAGTCCCGTAGCAGGCTTTGTTAATGACGTCACTGGTGCCATTCTTGTGTAGCATTGCAAAATATATCTGATTTCGAGTTGAAAGCTAATTAAAGACTTATTCAAATTATTGTTTTTAAGTTTGAATTTTCTTGTTAATCATTATTAAAGGTATTTTATCACTATTTCATAGCAGTTGACACTTCAGAAACTTGTGACGTAATAATATTGTGTCCAATATGCATTTCCCTCACCTTTTGCTATTGTGGCGCAGTGCCGAGTGCTTTGCGAATACTAGCTTGCCTGGAGTTCAATTCATTCTGCTCTTATTTTATTCGAGTTGGTATAGTTTGCATGTTGTTGTTATTCATGACTTATACTGATAGTCAGTCATGCATCACGGATGCTTCACGGATTGCTTCACGGATCAGAGCGCTGCTCGAACGCACGCTAGTAGCGCTTTCGTTCTCCATGGCAACCAGGCGTGAGCCAATGAAAAGCCAGAACGTATTCCCTTTCTGGCTTTTGATTGGCTGACGCCTGGTTGCCATGGAGAACGAAAGCGCTACTAGCGGGTGCCCGAGCAGCGCTCAGTTAAATCAGAAATGTCACAGAGCCTCCACAAATGCCGCACTCGATGTTAACAATGGTAGGGAAGGACGAATTTGTCAATGACCTTCATGAAGTACACAAGGTACTTGTTTTCTATTTTTTCCAAACTTACAACTTTGGATTTGGGAATAATTGTATTTAATTCTTAAATTTAAATAAAATAATTTTAAAAACATAAAGGTAGCCTAAGAAATTATTTCCCTTTAAAGGGAATGTTTCACCTTTGCATTGGTTTTGAACTGAGATAGCCATTATCTTTGGCCGTTATTGAGATGTCGAAAATACTAAGGTCATTTTCTCAAAAACTTAGCCGCTTTTAAGCAATTTAATTTATAATTTTCGGAAGGGGTCTATGCAAGTCCCGTCGCTGATTGGCTGATAGGCGATAGCCACTTCAAGATTGTTGGTCCTGGAAGTCAGACGACCTGTATTTCTCGAACCTTGGCTGGATTACCGAGTACGATGTAAACAACGGCCAGCGCGATAGATTGCGGTCCAAGTTGAAGTTTGTCGCGTTGTTTGAAGTCTCAGTTATGGATTGCTTTAAAAAAAAATGATCTATCGCAATACCTCGCACTCGTCATTGTGTTCTGTGCGGGAGAAGACACAGTTCTACAATGTTTGTATTTAAGTCGCCAGAATGGTCTGAAACGTTTGTGGCATATTTTGGCAGCGTAGAGGTTTTCTCTTTAGCTCTCTTTAGCTCAATAATGACGGTATCATCCCAAATAATAATAAAAAACTTAATTTGTATAAAGTTGACTTTTCGAGATTCAAAATATCACCATCGTTTTCAGCAGCACTTACTTCATATTTTCGACTACAACCAGCGTATATTTGGTAACTTTCAGAAAGGTGAAACATTCCCTTTAAGATCCCTTAAATGTCAATGAGACATTTTAGGAGTTGAATGTATTAGGGTGTTGCAGTAGGAAGTCCTAAAGTCAAAGTGCACAGAACACACAGACTCGTGACGCATACTTATCTGGTCAATTTACATAGTTGGGTGCCAAAATGTAAATGGAGAGCAATTTGGGGAGGATTTGGCTTTGGGGAGAGTATTGATCAGCACAACTGTATACACAGAACACATGCCAGTTGCACAAACAAACAACCAGTTGCCAGCCTGTATGAGCAACAAGGTACAATTAACAGAAATGGATGGGGGAAACGGGCGGAAGATGTGCATATCCTAACACAAAATGTATCGGAATAATATCAAATTATTGACACCTATGTCAATGAAGAACATCTATTATACACAGAGAAAGACATTTTTACTAAGTCAGAAAAAATAAAAGATCAATACAAATAATAAAAATCAATAAAAATCATATAAATTTATATAAAAAGTCACAGAAATAAAACAAATCATAGAAATAGAACAAATCATAGAAATCAATAAAAACAAATAGGGGACAAAATAATGGAAATAATCATTAATATACAAAATAGAAATTTAACAAATCAGAAAAACAACAACAGAATTTTACCTAGCCATTGCATAATGTATCCTCACAAACACAGCTGCATTGATTCACATCACACAACAAACACTGAGTATCACATCACAAACACTGAGCTGAGCTGCACTGAGCTGCATCACAAACACTGAGCTGCATTGATTCAGAACTGATCCAGGGATCTTTTAAAAGACAGCAATCAGCAGATTTTGGCAATCAAAATTGTGATTAGTTGAACCACAAGTTTAAATTGTTTTCGGCCAAGTCTGGATTCTGGAATAAGGGTAATTTCTATAGCTGCCAGACTTGTAACGATTAAAAAAAAATAGTCGACTTAAGTCTGACTCGACTCTTGACTCAAGTGCTGTTTCAAAGAAAATGAATCGACTGAACTCTTGACTTGAAACTATTTCAGTTTTTCCCTCGGGTCGAAATTGAGGTCACAAGAAGTCATCAAAGGTCAATTTTTTCCCAGTTTTAGGACTTAGCTCCCAAAATAAATCCCAAATATATCGGGAACTATGCTAGCTAAAATAAAATGGAGAAACGCAATCGACAGCCATTGAAATTTGCAATTGTTGGTAAGTCCTCAACTTTGACCTCAGGTCAATAGTTAAGGTTCAAGGGAAGTTGATTTTGGTTGATTTTTGTCAAAATTGTTTTTCGCTAATAACTTTGTACTTAATAAATGTAACGCAATACAGTGTACGCCATCGTGTTTGTCTCATCAAGGCACTTTGAATTATAATGGTGACCTTGTTACGTCAACTTCAAAATTTGACATCAGGGCAAGGTCAAGTGGTGACACAAGTAGGCCATGTTGCATATTGGGAGACGTATCTTGACGAGACAAACACATTGGTACCGGTCAGACTGGTTATTGATTCAACTTTTTTGGAACGATTCAATCATGATTCACTTTGGAATCTGAATGATTCAATCACCGTTCGATTCACGTATACAATTTTGAGAATTGATTCTTTCCGATTCAAATAATCAAAACAAATATTTTAATCGATTCACATTTGATTCAACATTTAAATATATGTGTTTAATGTATATCAAATCAATAAAAATGGAAACACACATATATATGATCATTAAAAATTGTTACATCAATACCATTTCAGTTTAAATGAATGTAGCCACTGGGACTGTATGTATTTGCACAATTTACCAGTGTACTTGAATCATTAAGAATCGTTAAATCTTTTGATTCAATCAGTCTTGATTTGATGCGGGCTTTGATTCAATCACGATTCATGAATCAAAAGGTCTTGTGGTAAATCAATTATTGTTTTATTCAAGGAATTTTGATTGAACGATTCCAATCGATTCAATCCGTGTTGAATCAATAACCAGTCTGGTACCGGTTTCACTTCTCTATCTCCATTATGTCGATAATTATTGACAAAAGTGATTGTGACCTCGGATGACCTCAAATGACCCCCTTAGGAGCCACTGAACAAAATTTGCACTTGGATCATCAAGAATGCCCCAATATAACATTATCCAGAAGGAATTGGACTGATATCATGCCTATCCTCGAAAAAGGAAGCCTTTTAATATTTCTCCATTGACTTATAATGGGGAGGTCACGAAATTGACCTGATATTAGGTCACCGATATCAATATTCCGAGATAAACGTTTTGTAGACACTGATGGCCTCATGCAATCCTAAAAGTTTCATATCGATCCCTGAAAAACTGTGGCCATGGCACGAGAAAAAAAATGAATCGACTCGACTCAATATATTTGAGTCGACTCGATTTGACCCATCACAAGTTTAATTATGATGACCGGGGGAGGGGGGTCTGATCGTCAGCAGAATCACATTTTATCTAGTGCAAAACTCAAATTTCTTTGAGTCGACTCAAGTCTGACTCAAAGGCCGAATAACTGACACGACTCTTGACTCGAGTGCTGTTTCAAACAAATTAAATCGACTCGATTCTTGTCTCAAGTGCTGCTTTTAATAATTAAATCGACTCGACTCTTGACTCAAGTGCTGTTTTTTAAAGTTTAATCGACTCGACTCTGACTCATCCAAAAATGTCCAAATCATGAGTCGATTCATGACTTGAGTCGGTTACAAGTCTGATAGCTGCATTTATTTGGATTTGGATCAATTTAGAGGTAGGTTCCAGGAGTGTCCAAACAGTCAAACTGGCTTGCTAAGATAAGATGGAATGTAGGTTGGCATGACTTCCTTCAGTGAAATCCACCAGCGTGGAACATTATTTGCTGACTTATGCTATGATTTAATTATTCTTTTCACCTCCATTTAAGTCATTAGAATCAATGCACATGCATGATTCAACGTTCCATTTTATCATACAGATAAAATGGAACGTTGAGTTGGCAGGTTTAGATGCATGTGAGGCCTGGAATGTTTTCAAAGCTAGATTAAGCCAAATTCAAAATCGGCATATACCCCTCAGGCACAAACGTAACAGAACCAAGGGCAATCCAGTTTGGCTTACCCCAGAAGTAAGGAGTGCTATACAAGCTAAAAGAAGTGCATTTGGCATTTTGAAGGGATCTTCACTAGATATAAATCAGAAGGCCTACCAGAATGCAAGAAATTCAGTTAAGAAAAAGGTCAGAGCAGCTAAAAGGGCAAAGGAACTTGATTTAGCTAGACATTGTAATGCAGATAGTAAGAAGTTCTTCAGTTTTTATAAGTTAAGTACAGTTTCCAAAAATATAGGTCCATTTAAGGTAGATGATGTGTTAGTTAGCAAGGACAGTGAAATGGTTGAAGTGCTTAATGATCAGTTTCAATCTGTCTTTACTATCGAGGACCAGAGTAGTATTGCAGCACTTCAGCCTGAGCTAGAGACAGAGGAGACTATAGGAGAGCTAGGTGGCATAAGTAGTGAACTTGTTCTAGAATATCTAAAGAAAGTAAAGCCTAACAAGGCAGAAGGACCTGATGAAATCCATGCTAGACTTTTAAGAGAATCTGAAAGGGAGTTGTCAGTTCCATTAGCCATAATATTTTCTAAATCACTTGCAGATAGTAAAATTCCACTTGATTGGAAAAGAGCAAATGTTGTTCCTATTCATAAAAAGGGAGATAGAAGTAAAGAGGAAAACTATAGACCAGTTAGTCTGACCTCATTAGTCTGCAAGGTGCTTGAATCAATCATCAAAGATAAGATTGTTGAATTCTTGGAGCAAAATGAACTCATCAAAGATACACAGCATGGCTTTAGGAAAGGCCGTTCTTGTTTAACTAATCTTCTGGAGTTTTTGGAGGTTGCAACAGATAGCGTCGATCAGGGTAAACAGCTAGATGTAGCTTTTCTTGATTTCAGTAAAGCATTTGACAAAGTCCCCCATACAAGACTGGGGTTGCAACTTAAAATTCATGGGATCAGGGGCAAGATTCTGGATTGGATAGAAACGTGGCTTTCAGGACGCCAGCAAAGGGTTATATTGAATGGGTGCCAATCACAATGGAAGGAGGTTCTCAGTGGGGTTCCACAGGGCTCAGTCCTGGGCCCATTGCTTTTTATAATATTTGTGAATGCAATTGAGAACAGTATAGACAGCAAAGTCTTGAAATTTGCAGACGATCTAAAAGTTGTCAGGATTATTAGAGGAAAACATGATCAGGATGTTTTTCAATCAGATCTGGACAAGCTAGTTGAGTGGTCTGAAGCATGGCAGATGAAATTCAATTTGAGTAAATGTAAGATTATGCACGCTGGACGGGTTAGCAGTAAACATAGGTATGAAATGGGTGGGCAGAAAATGGAGCAGATTGAAAAGGAAAGAGATTTAGGTGTCGTGGTAAACAATAGACTATCAGCGTCAGACCAGGTTGTAGAAGCTAGGAAAAAGGCACTTAGAATGCTAGGGGCCATTAACAGAAATGTTTCCTACAAGAGTGAAAAGGTAATAACAAAACTGTATTGTGCATACGTTAGACCACATTTGGAGTATTGTGTACAAGCCTGGTCTCCAACATATGAGAAAGATTGCTGGTTGTTAGAAAGAGTTCAAAAAAGGGCAACAAAAATGATTAATTGTCTTGGTAGTTTACCTTATGAAGATAGATTAAGGAAATTGGGTATGTTTTCACTTAGATATAGAAGGCTAAGAGGAGATCTAATTGAAGTCTTCAAATTTGTAAATAGTCAGCATTCTGGATATTTAAAGGGTATGTTTGAGTTCAATAGGGAAAATCGAGGTAGAGGTCATCAGCATAAACTCATTATGAAACAAAGTAGGACTAGGCTACGACAGTCATTTTTCAGTAGAAGGGTTGTAGGACATTGGAATATGCTACCAGGGGATGTCGCTGATGCAGTGACACTTGCTTCCTTCAAAATTAGATTAGATAAATACTTTACAGAGAAGGGATTAGTTCATAAATACTCGTGGGATTAGCCTTCTTTTATGCAGGTAGAGTAAGGTGATTTGAAGGGGCGAGACTGGTGGAGGGGGGGGGGGGGATGGGGGATGGGGGGGGGGGGGGGGGTGCAACCTCGGATGGGCCCAAGAGGCTCTTTGTTGCACTTTTCTTTTATGTCTTTATGAAGAGAAATATACAATAAACAGATGCAGTAACTCACTGTTCAACTCACTGTTCCATGCTATGGAAAACGCCTGACAAAACTGCAGTGACAAACCTTGTTCTGATCATCTGTCTGGCTCTTGTTCCTCAGGTGGTGAGCTGATGTTGACCTCATGTCTTGGCTGACCTCTCGGTCGATAGCCAGGTCCGTGTCCGCTCTTCAGGGGGTGGCCTGGTGGCACGGCTGACCTCTCGGTCGATAGCCAGGTCCGTGTCCGCTCTTCAGGGGGTGGCCTGGTGGCACGGCTGACCTCTCGGTCGATAGCCAGGTCCGTGTCCGCTCTTCAGGAGGTGGCCTGGTGGCACGGCTGACCTCTCGGTCGATAGCCAGGTCCGTGTCCGCTCTTCAGGGGGTGGCCTGGTGGCACGGCTGACCTCTCGGTCGATAGCCAGGTCCGTGTCCGCTCTTCAGGGGGTGGCCTGGTGGCACGGCTGACCTCTCGGTCGATAGCCAGGTCCGTGTCCGCTCTTCAGGAGGTGGCCTGGTGGCACGTCTGACCTCTCGGTCGATAGCCAGGTCCGTGTCCGCTCTTCAGGGGGTGGCCTGGTGGTGCGGCTGACCTCTCGGTCGATAGCCAGGTCCGTGTCCGCTCTTCAGGGGGTGGCCTGGTGGTGCGGCTGACCTCTCGGTCGATAGCCAGGTCCGTGTCCGCTCTTCAGGGGGCGGCCTGGTGGTGCGACTGACCTCTCGGTCATCATGTCCTCGAGGGAGGAGGCCTTCAGTCGCGGCGCCGTCGTGCGCATCACGCTACGCAACTTCCTGACGTACGATGACGTCACAGTGCATCCGGGGCCCAGGCTCAACCTGCTGATTGGACCGAACGGCTCCGGCAAGTCGACCGTGGTGGCGGCGCTGGTGCTCGGCCTGGCCGGTTCGCCCCACTTCCTCGGCCGCGCCACGAAGATCGACCTGTACATCAAGGAGGGCGCACAGGAGGGCTTCATCGAGCTCGAGCTGTTCGACCCGGACGGCAACCACGTGATTTCGCGCACGATCCAAGGGAACAAGAGCACGTGGACGTACAACGGGGAGAGGGTGACGGAGGACCGCGTGAAGAAGGTGGTGGCACAACTGAACATCCAGGTGGATAACCTTTGTCAGATCCTGCCGCAGGAGCGCGTGCAAGACTTTGTCAAGATGAACGCCCAGGATCTGCTGGAGGGCACGGAGAAGGCGGTCGGGTACCCGGGCATGCACGAGGACCATTTGTCTCTCAATGGGAAGGACGACAGGGAGGTGAGACTGAAACAACAGGTGGCCGAAAACCACACCACCCTCGAGGGCGTGGTGGCCAACATCGGGAAGCTGCAGGTCGATGTCGACAATCAGCAGAAGCGAAGAAAATTCGAGAAAAATGCCAAAAGGCTAAAGGACCGCCGGGAATGGCTCAATCACGAACTGGCCGAGGCCGAGTTTGGCAGGCTGCACAAGGTGAAGGAGGACGCCAAACAGGAACTGAGCAGTGCCGAGCAGTTGCTCGAGCCGCGGAAGCAGCGGCTGGCGATGTCCGAGAGAGAGGAAGCGTCCTTCAAATTGAAGCTCGACACATGTACCGGCGAGCTGCGTGAAAAACGCAAGGCGGTCGACACGCAGGGCGCTCGTGCCAAGCACACAGAGGAGGAGGTGGAGCGACTGGGCTATGAGCAGCGCCAGCGCGAGACCAAGGAGGCGGCGCGGCAACAGCGCGAGGATGGCTTTCGCCAGAAGCTCGAGTCCGTGACGCGTGAGATGGCCAACGCCGAAGATCCGGGTCAGTTGCTTGATGGCGAGATCCGCGCCTGCGACGCGCAAATCAGGCAATTGTCCGAGAGCGTGGTCAAGGGCCAGGACGAGCAGGAAACGCGCGACCGCGAGGCGAGCGAGCTACAGGGGCGCGTGAACGGACTTCAGAGAGAGCTGAACAGTGTGCGAAGCGTCGCTGACCGGCGCCTCGAGCTGCTTCGCCAGCGCAACAAAGATGTGTACAACGCCGTGCTGTGGCTGCGCGAAAACCGCAACAAGTTCGAGCACACCGTCCACGAGCCGATGATCCTCTTGCTGGACGTCAGCGATAAATGTCTTGCCAAGTACGTGCATGCGACGGTGCCGTGGAGCGACATGCTGGCCTTCACCTGTGAGAGCCGCACCGACATGAACGCGTTCCTGACGGAGACGCGCGAGCGGCAGCGGCTGCGAATCAGCTGCGTGCTCTCTGACCCGGCCGTGCCGCTCGCATCGTTCCGGCCGCAACGCTCGCCAGACCAGCTGCGCGCGCTCGGCTTCCAATCCACAGTGGGCGACCTCTTCACCGCGCCGGACGCCGTGCGTCGCTACCTGTACAAGACTCACAGACTGCAGAACATCCCCGTGGCGGACGTGGCGGGCGAGGCGGCCGAGCGGGTGCTTCGCGCCACACAGAACCAGCGCGACCTCAGTTCGTTCATGATCGGCGACACGAAGTACCGCTCCGGTCAGTCCAAGTACGGCAATCGACTGCCGTGGACGTCCTCTGAGCCGCTGAGACGGCCGGACGAGCTGCTCACCCTGACCACAGACACGACGCGTGAGCGCCAGCTGGGTGACTTGATCGACGAGGCGACTCAGAGACAGCAGGCGCTGCGCGAGGCAACGGCCGCCTCGCAGACCGGCGTTGCCGAGCTGAACAACCGGTTAGAGCAGGCGCGCCGTGCCAGGCAGGATCTGACGGGACGACGCGACCACCGGCGCAACCTGGAGGGGAAGCGCCGATGCACGGAGCGCTCGCTGCGCGATTGCGAGGGAGCTAAGTGCGACTTGACGGCGAAGGCGCGCGAGACGGCTGCGCTTGTTGATGCGCAGCTGAAGCGGATGGTGACCGTGCAGAAGGAGCTGCTCGCCGCCTGCCAGGGGTGTCAGGCGCTCGAGTTGCGCGGCGAGGCGGTGCGCATACAGCTGGACCTCGCGAAGCGGCGCAGCAGCGAGGCGCGCCGCGAGCTCAGCGATGCGAACGGAGCGCTCGAGCAGCTTCGACGCACGGTCAAAGAGGCGGCTAGCGCCGCCGACACCCAGCGAGTCGAGTCGAAGCGGCTGCGGCGCGCTGCCCTGGAGCGGATGGAACGTCCCGACGACAGGCAGCTGGAAGAGCACCTCCGGCGATACTTCCGCAGTTTGCCCAGCACCCTGGAGGACGTGGAGGCGGATCTTCGCGAGGCGGAGGCTCGCGCTGACATGCTGTCCACCGACGACGACGCCGTGCAGCGTTACGACGCGCTGAAGCAGCAGAAGACTGAGCTTACCGGAAAGCTGACGCGGCTGGAGGAGGAGCTGGCGCAACTGCGCGACGGCGCCGAGCAATGCCGCGAGCGCTGGCTCAAGGAACTGGAGGAGATCGTGACGGAAGTGAACCATCACTTCAGCCAGTTCTTCCGGGATATGGAGTGCGCCGGCGAGGTGGCGCTGTCTCGGCCGGAGAGCGGACGCGCCGCCGACTACGGTGTCGCCATCTGGGTCAAGTTCCGCGCGTCCGAGCAGCTGTGCGAGCTCTCGGCGACACACCACAGCGGCGGCGAGCGCAGTGTCGCCACGATGCTGTACGTAATGGCGCTGCAGCACCTGAAGCGCACCTCGGTGCCGTTCCACTGCGTCGACGAGATCAACCAGGGCATGGACGCGCGCAACGAGCGGCGCGTCTTCGAGCTGGTGGTGCGCGCGGCGTGTCGGCGCGGCGGCGCGCAGTACTTCCTCGTGACGCCGAAGCTGCTGCCGAAGCTGCAGTACCCCGAGGGGCTGACGGTGCTGTGCGTGTTCAGCCCGGTCATGGGACCGCGTAAGGACTGGGACATAAAGGCGTTCCTGCGGAGGAAGAGGCGTGCCGCAGAGGCTGCCGCCGCCCCGCGAGGCGCCCAGTGATACTGACGTCGTGACCTGAGGAAAGTGGCTCGTGCGGCGCCTCGCGAGAGGGTCTCACTCGACGTGTTAGGTCCGCTCGTGGGTTGCGGGCGCTGGTGCAGACGCCGTTGCGTGCGATGTGTTCTGTTTTCACCTGCGAGCTTGTCGCGTCCTGTGTCAATGTCTATCGCGCGCTTGCATTGTGCTTGCCTCCAGTGGCATTTGTTGAAATCAGCTGCCAGCGGTGTGTGTAACTGTGTAGTGCACCGTTGAGATTTACGGGCATTTTTGGTAGCTTCGCCCGTGCGCTTTGCATGTTTTGCATTATCAAATGCGGGTTTCTGCATTCGTGTGATGATCGTGTCGGCCAGTCCAGATCACCCATTCCACACCGCTTCACCGATGCCACAATATACATCATGTCGGGTAGCTGGTGGAGTCGTGATGGCGATTGAAAACGGGAAGGGAAACAGTGAATTCTACGCGATAGAAAACAAGAGCAGGGAAGCAGCGATAAAGAATCACTTCGAGTTTTCACCCCTGGGTGTATTTTGTATCGATGTAATGAACGTCTTCAGCATCACCCTATGAAGTCGGGGCGTGTCGTTTGTCCACGGATAACTTTACTATTCGCAGCACACGCCGAACAAAAATCACATGCTGGTGGTTAGGTGATCAAAATCGTGCTGTAAATGTGGACAATACCAGCTCCTCGCGCCTTTATTTGTTATCGTCTATCAATACTCCCGCCTTTTGTCACGTGCGTTCGTTTCGGTGATGTTCACTCATTTACTATCGATGCTAAGTTCGGTCTCTTTCGTTTAACGATCACGCTACCGATTAAAGTTAACCAGATTCGCACTCAATTATGCGAATTGCCAGGCTCAATTGGCACGGAAAAACGAGAAGCGGACTGTACGCGTGGTCTGTTCATACTCATCTCATATCTCTTGTTCATACTCATCTCATATCTGTTCTCTTGGTGATGCTCTATTCAATGGATTGGGTAATAAGGTGTAAATTGTTTGACTTAATCGCAAACTGATACATGTATTCATTCGGTCGCTCCTGGCGATGCTTAGTCAATAATCATGTAACTCGGTACAAATTAGCCTCATCGATACTTATTTTATATTTTGACATGATAATAGCATACGAATAATATATCCCACTCCATTGTCACTGATATTCATATAAAATGAATACAGAATAGATACTTTTGGTCAAAATGCATGTCTGTCAAGCATGCCCTATATAAGTCATACTCGGATTGACTCGGCATCTATTGAGTATCTATACATAAATAATTCCATACACAAAGATCAAGCGATCAGGGAGGCACTGGTTTATGGTTTTCATATGAGTCACCCAGTCAGCATTTTACTCGGGCTGGACTTGGGCTTGTCACAGTACAGCCCAAGTTGCTTGGGCAGAAACTGGGCTAGCCCGAGCGCAATGGGCAGAACTTGGGCATGCTCAGGGCCAGGCAGACAGACCTGGTTGGACACCGCGCGGGCCCACACTATTCGTCCCAGCTATGATTGGGCTTGCCCGAGTGGGGCCCAATCGGGTTTAACTGTGGCTCTGTTTGGCCTCCTGTGTCATACGCCCAGCAGCGGCGGGGGTTTGCCCAAGTCCAGCCCAAGCAGATACCCGGGCTTGCCCAGGAGCCCGATCAGGCCCCACGCGGGCATTGCTGAATGCTGACTGGGCAGTCTGAATACAGTCATTACAACCAAGACAATTTACATTCAATTTGCATGAGTCCTTTCGCCACGAATCTTTGGCACTACATAGCCTCCAAAATGCCTGGGTCTAATCTAACCATGCTCTCATTAAAAGGCCAGACATCGGTGATCTGTTCCAGTCAGTCCCTGAGCTGCGGACACCCGCCCAGAAAGGGCTCGCGTCCGAGCTCAGCTGTCTGTTGTCTGTTCAGCGTCCGCTGCCGCTGCTGACTCCCGCGGCAGCCAGACAGGCTGAGCTCTCCAGGCACGCCACCCGAGCCGCCGTATCGACACCACCATCAGCAGCACGAACAGAAAGCCCAGGTCCAAGAAATAGCCTCCGTACACCTGAAACTGCACGCCGAAAACGACCCGATGAAATGTCTATCGCAGCAGTGCGGTGCGATTTGGATTGCAATTTAACGCGCTGAGTTCAAGCACAGCAACTCAGTAACTCGCATAACGCGGTTCAGATCAGGGAAACTCAGCTTTCGTTAGTGTGCTAGACGCCAGGAAAAGCCATGCTCGAGATAGGTGACATGTAGCGTCACCTATCTCAAACGTGGCATGTGCTGCCACCTATACAAATACGGTGTGCAGTCGCCGCCTGCTTACCTGCGGTCTGGGCGTCAAGGCGAACCCGGCCTTGCTTGTCACGACAACAGTGAGAATCGTCTGCAGTGCCAGAGCCATGAACGTGTTTATCCCGAACACGAGTCCGTAGCTGTTCTTGGGAATCGCTTTCGCCACCTGGAAGCTGTCAAACATTGTGTAATACACTGAATAGAATCACATCGCACTGGTCATCACATTCAGGCCTGTGACGACTGGCGCCGACTTATTTCTACTTACACAACCTCAAAACTTAGCAGTTGGATGAGATCCACTCTCGTTTATTGAGGTTCTAGCAGGTCTAAGATGCCTCTCACATTACAACGTTTTTTTCGGTAAGGTTTGACAAATAATTGTCCTTGAATGCGTTCATAATGCATGCCACAAAATGCCACTTCTCGCGATGAACCGTTGACAACCCTCCCGTAAGCATCCCTCCAAGGCTCTGCGCAGACCGCAGCTCACGTGCAGATGGTAATGAGCATCTGGTAGATGATGCGGAAGAACACGTAGGTGACGTAGGCCACGCCGATGTAGGACGTGAGCGCCATGCTCAGCAGCAGCGCGCCGTTGACGCACGAGAACAGCGCCAGCACCGGCTCGCCCAGAAACGCCCAGTTGAGGCGCAGGTGGCCCATCAGCGATACCACCATCGCGCCTGCAATGGTGGTTTACAATCAACCAGTGAACAACGGTGCGTTGGCTGTTTTACTTTGATGCAGACATCCGAAGACAGTTGTGCTGCAGTTGCTTTCGTACGAGGCGGCAGAAGTGGGGAGGGAAGGAAGCATGACTACGTGGTTCTGAAACAAAGCTATCAGTATGGTATCGAGAATATGTCAAAATGATAGAGAGGACAGAGGAGTACAGGCAGGAACGATCGGAGTAGCAGTGGGTTTGAGAGATAGAAGCGACACGATGTAAGCATGTGTCAACTGTCACTATTGCCAGGTGCTGTTGCTACAAACTACCAAGCAACGTATAGTAAACTTATCAATAATATCAGCAGTCTTTCTCCTTCCATCTTAGTAAACAGCCCAAAAAGAGTCGACTTACACCCTCATACGTTCCCACTGCCCGTTCCCCTCCTACACACACAAAAACACAGCTCCTCCTCACCTAGCAGTGTGTTGGACGCCTCCACCAGACCGTTGTAGAGGGCGCCCTCCGAGTCGAAGTCCTCCCATGGCGCGATCTCTTCCCACAGCGGCTGCGCGTAGTTGCCCACCTGCAGGTTCCCGCACGTGGCGAACGCCCACCACACGGACCACTGCACCACCGACGGCGACGAGTAGGCGGATCGGAAATCGGCCAGCATGTACCGACCTGCGTCGTGGAGCCATTGGCAACAGGAGCGTCGCTCCGGCGCCGCGAGGTGGTCCGTCGATCGGCCCATATCAGAGTCTTCGCCCGCCGGCAGCACGCTGGCGGCTTCTATCGGCCGCTTGTGCGCGACATCTATCGGGGATACCCGCGCGCCACCTACTGGCGGCTTCTGCGCGCCATCTATAACGGCGTCTGGCATCGGGTCGCGCGCCGTCTGCCGGTGAAAGTAGATACTGTGCTGCACCGGCGGCAGGCAAACGGCGATGCAGAAGGCCACCGAGACGGAGCAGAAGGAGATGTAGTTGAGCTGGTAAAAGGTGAGCGCGCCGGAGCTGACCAGAGACTGTGAGAGGACTCCCGAAGCGAAGCGGCCGATAAGCAGGGCCGCGCGCACGTACCCCGTCACCCGCTGGTACAGCGAGGGGTCGACGCGGGCGTAGATGTAGGTGAAGTAGGCAACCTCGGTAGATGTGGCTATTCCGTACATGAATTCCATCAACTGAAGCAGAGACAGCTAATCAGGTCAGGGGCTTCTGGGGAGGGGGCACACCGAAGGGACGAGTCGTTTGGAACACGTTATATAATACAATCAAAATGAATGAAGGAATTCATAATGCATAATAAAGTAAATTCATATATGGATCAATAAATAAATGTATCATAAGAATCCACTGAAATAAACAAATATGTGCCACCATAGGCAGCATGGCACTTCTATTACTGCGTAGATTCGTGTAAAATACCTCCAGATATTGCCTACGTATAGGTAGTGGTGCATCCGTCAATCACTATGGACATATCACACGGCTTAATATCTACATATCATATATCTTACACACTCACTCGCTCCCTATTCACCTTACACACCTGCCACCTGACATTAGCCGAGCGCTTAATATCTTTCTGCTTTCAAACAGCAAGGCAAATGAGTGAGCTCAAAATCCCGGCGAAAATTCTTCCGCTGATCTGACCTGCATCTGAAAGACTCCTCTTCCCCAGATGAGCAGGGACCAGGTAGCCATGTAGCCCAGGGCCTCGAACACGATCATGGGTTTGTAGCGCACCATGTCCGTGAGCAGAAAAACGAACACCAGAATAGAGAGGTACGCGTACGTCCAGACCGGGTACACCTCCTCCGAGACCTGAGGTACAGCGCGTGCAGAAATCAGTACCGGGCCAATGTGTACGATGTATAGCAAGGTACGCGTACGTCCAGACTGGGTACACCTCTTCCGAGACCTGAGGTACAGCGCGTCCAGAAATCAGTACCGGGTCAGTGTGTACGATGTATAGCAAGGTACGCGTACGTCCAGACTGGGTACACCTCTTCCGAGACCTGAGGTACAGCGCGTGCAGAAATCAGTACCGGGCCAATGTGTACGATGTATAGCAAGGTACAGGAGCCAGTACCGGGCCAGTGTGTACGAGGTACAGCGGGTACAGGATTCAGTAACTGGTCAGTGTGTACGAGGTACAGCGGGTACAGGAGTCAGTACCGGGTCAGAATGTACGAGGTACAGCAGGTACAGGAGTCAGTACCGGATCAGTGTGTACGAGGTACAGCAGGTACAGGAGTCAGTACCGGGTCAGAGTGTACGAGGTACATCGGGTACAGGAGTCAGTACCGGGCCAATGTGTACGATGTATAGCAAGGTACAGGAGTCAGTACCGGGCCAGTGTGTACGAGGTACAGCAGGTACAGGAGTCAGTACCGGATCAGTGTGTACGAGGTACAGCGGGTACAGGAGTCAGTACCGGGTCAGAATGTACGAGGTACAGCAGGTACAGGAGTCAGTACCGGATCAGTGTGTACGAGGTACAGCAGGTACAGGAGTCAGTACCGGGTCAGAGTGTACGAGGTACAGCAGGTACAGGAGTCAGTACCGGGTCAGAGTGTACGAGGTACAGCAGGTACAGGAGTCAGCATCGGGTCAGTGTGTACGAGGTACAGCAGGTACAGGAGGCAGTACCGGGTCAGAGTGTACAAGGTACAGCAGATACAGGAGTCAGTACCGGGTCAGTGTGTACGAGGTACAGCAGGTACAGGATTCAGTACCGGGTCAATGTGTACGAGGTACAGCAGGTACAGGAGTCAGTACCGGATCAGTGTGTACGAGGCACAGCAGGTACAGGAGTCAGTACCGGGTCAGAATGTACGAGGTACAGCAGGTACAGGAGTCAGTACCGGATCAGTGTGTACGAGGTACAGCAGGTACAGGAGTCAGTACCGGGTCAGAGTGTACGAGGTACATCGGGTACAGGTGTCAGTACCGGGCCAATGTGTACGATGTATAGCAAGGTACAGGAGTCAGTACCGGGCCAGTGTGTACGAGGTACAGCAGGTTCAGGAGTCAGTACCGGATCAGTGTGTACGAGGTACAGCGGGTACAGGAGTCAGTACCGGGTCAGAATGTACGAGGTACAGCAGGTACAGGAGTCAGTACCGGATCAGTGTGTACGAGGTACAGCAGGTACAGGAGTCAGTACCGGGTCAGAGTGTACGAGGTACAGCAGGTACAGGAGTCAGTACCGGGTCAGTGTGTACGAGGTACAGCAGGTACAGGAGTCAGTACCGGGTCAGAGTGTACGAGGTACAGGAGGTACAGGAGTCAGTACCGGGTCAGAGTGTACGAGGTACAGCAGGTACAGGAGTCAGTATCGGGTCAGTGTGTACGAGGTACAGCAGGTACAGGAGGCAGTACCGGGTCAGAGTGTACAAGGTACAGCAGATACAGGAGTCAGTACCGGGTCAGTGTGTACGAGGTACAGCAGGTACAGGATTCAGTACCGGGTCAATGTGTACGAGGTACAGCAGGTACAGGAGTCAGTACCGGATCAGTGTGTACGAGGCACATCAGGTACAGGAGTCAGTACCGGTTCAGTGTGTACGAGGTACAGCAGGTACAGGAGTCAGTACCGGATCAGTGCGTACGAGGTACAGCAGGTACAGGATTCAGTAACTGGTCAGTGTGTACGAGGTACAGCAGGTACAGGAGTCAGTACCGGGTCAGTGTGTACGAGGTACAGCAGGTACAGGAGACAGTACCGGGTCAGTGTGTACGAGGTACAGCAGGTACAGGAGTCAGTACCGGGTCAGTGTGTACGACGTACAGCAGGTACAGGAGTCAGTACCGGGTCAGTGTGTACGTGTGGACGAGGTACAGCAGGTACAGGAGTCAGTACCGGGTCAGTGTGTACGAGGTACAGCAGGTACAGGATTCAGTACCGGGCCAGTGTGTACGAGGTACAGCAGGTACAGGAGTCAGTACCGGATCAGCGTGTACGAGGTACATCAGGTACAGGAGTCAGTACCGGGTCAGTGTGTACGAGGTACAGGAGTCAGTACCGGGTCAGTGTGTACGACGTACAGCAGGTACAGGAGTCAGTACCGGGTCAGTGTGTACGTGTGTACGAGGTACAGCAGGTACAGGAGTCAGTACCGGGTCAGTGTGTACGAGGTACAGCAGGTACAGGATTCAGTACCGGGCCAGTGTGTACGAGGTACAGCAGGTACAGGAGTCAGTACCGGATCAGTGTGTACGAGGTACATCAGGTACAGGAGTCAGTACCGGGTCAGTGTGTACGAGGTACATGAGTCAGTACCGGGTCAGTGTGTACGAGGTACAGGAGTCAGTAACTGGTCAGTGTGTACAAGGTACAGGAGTCAGTACCGGGTCAGTGTGTACGAGGTACAGCAGGTACAGGAGTCAGCACCGGGTCAGTGTGTACGAGGTACAGCAGGTACAGGAGTCAGAACCGGGTCAGTGCGTACGAGGTACAGCAGGTACAGGAGTCAGTACCGGGTCAGAGTGTACGAGGTACAGCAGGTACAGGTGTCAGTACCGGGTCAGTGTGTACGAAGTACAGCAGGTACAGGTGTCAGTACCGGGTCAGTGTGTACAAGGTACAGGAGTCAGTACCGGGTCAGTGTGTACAAGGTACAGGAGTCAGTACCGGGTCAGTGTGTACGAGGTACAGGAGTCAGTACCGGGTCAGTGTGTACGAGGTACAGGAGTCAGTACCGGGTCAGTGTGTACAAGGTACAGGAGTCAGTACCGGCTCAGTGTGTACAAGGTACATGAGTCAGTACCGGGTCAGTGTGTACGAGGTACAGGAGTCAGTACCGGGTCAGTGTGTACAAGGTACAGGAGTCAGTACCGGGTCAGTGTGTACGAGGTACAGGTGTCAGTACCGGGTCAGTGTGTACAAGGTACAGGAGTCAGTACCGGGTCAGTGTGTACGAGGTATGAGTCAGTCCCGGGTCAGTGTGTACGAGGTACAGGTGTCAGTACCGGGTCAGTGTGTACGAGGTACAGGAGTCAGGACCGGGTCAGTGTGTACGAGGTACATGTGTCAGTACCGGGTCAGTGTGTACAAGGTACAGGAGTCAGTACCGGGTCAGTGTGTACGAGGTACAGGTGTCAGTACCGGGTCAGTGTGTACGAGGTACAGGAGTCAGTACCGGGTCAGTGTGTACGAGGTACAGGAGGTACAGGGTCAGCACCGGGTCAGTGTGTACGAGGTACAGCAGGTACAGGGGTCAGTACCGGGTCAGTGTGTACGAGGTACAGGAGGTACAGGGTCAGTACCGGGTCAGTGTGTGCGAGGTACAGGAGGTACAGGGTCAGTACCGGGTCAGTGTGTACGAAGTATAGGAGGTACAGGAGTCAGTACCGGGTCAGTGTGTACGAGATACAGGAGGTACAGGAGTCAGTACCGGGTCAGTGTGTACGAGGTACAGCAGTTACAGGTGCCAGTACCGGGTCAGTGTGTACGAGGTACAGCAGGTACAGGAGTCAGTACCGGGTCAGTGAGTACGAGGTACAGCAGGTACAGGTGTCAGTACCGGGTCAGTGTGTACGAGGTACAGGATTCAGTACCGGGTCAGTGAGTACGAGGCACAGGGTCAGCACCGGGTCAGTGTGTACGAGGTACAGGAGTCAGTACCTGGTCAGTGTGTACGAGGTACAGGAATCAGTACCGGGTCAGTGTGTACGAGGTACAGGAGGTACAGGAGTCAGTACCGGGTCAGTATGTACGAGGTACAGCAGGTACAGGGTCAGTACCGGGTCAGTGTGTACGAGGTACAAGAGGTACAGGGGTCAGTACCGGGTCAGTGTGTACGAGGTACAGGAGGTGCATGGGTCAGTACCGGGTCAGTGTGTACGAGGTACAGGAAGTACAGGAGCCAGTACCGGGTCAGTGTGTACGAGGTACAGGAGGTACAGGAGTCAGTACCGGGTCAGTTTGTACGAGGTACAGGAGGTACAGCGGTCAGTACCGGGTCAGTGTGTACGAGGTACAGCAGGTACAGGGGTCAGTACCGGGTCAGTGTGTACGAGGTACAGGAGGTACAGGGACAGTACCGGGTCAGTGTGTACGAGGTACATGAGGTACAGGGTCAGTACCGGGTCAGTGTGTACGAGGTACAGCAGGTACAGGAGTCAGTACCGGGTCAGTGTGTACCTGGTACAGCAGGTACATGATTCAGTAACTGGTCAGTGTGTACGAGGTACAGGAGGTACAGGGTCAGTACCGGGTCAGTGTGTACGAGGTACAGCAGGTACAGGGTCATTACCGGGTCAGTGTGTACGATGTACAGCAGGTACAGGATTCAGTAACTGGTCAGTGTGTACGAGGTACAGGAGGTACAGGGTCAGTACCGGGTCAGTGTGTACGAGGTACAGGAGGTACAGGGTCAGTACCGGGTCAGTGTGTACGAGGTACAGCAGGTACAGGAGTCAGTACCGGGTCAGTGTGTACGAGGTACAGGACACATGTCCTCCATGATTCAGTACCGGATTAGTGTACATACACACAGCACACACCATGCTCCACCAAATTAGTGTCTCGTGTGCTGCAGTGTAAAAATAGGAACAGTGTCAGTTTTTCTTCATGATTATTACGCACGAGAAAACATATACTAGCACGGGATCTTCGAAAATAGCACAAGCGCCATTGTCTATCGACTGTCTAGACTGGACGGTAAAACGAAGAGCGAAATCGGTTTCGGTTTCGGTTAATCGGTTTAAATCCCGCCACACCTATGCATGAGAACACTGCAGCAACGTCCCTTCTCGACATATAAAGCTTCACTCCCGTCTGTATGAACGATGAACGTAGATACTGTCTGTGCTGCCGGCCGGTGGATGCGTACCTCCTGCTTGGTGACGTTGTTGTACTTGGTCAGGCTCTCTGTGAGGTACGGCTCGGAGGGTCGCATCTCCTTAAAGAAGCCGTACGAGC
>JAXIVJ010013385.1:0-37357 GCA_036785665.1 Chirona hameri | reverse complement strand
CATCGGCAAATAGCAAACAATTGGTCGTAATTTTGTCAGGCAAGTCGTTAACGTACAAAGCGAAAAGTAATGGCGATAGAATGCTTCCTTCAGGTATTCCAGAGACCACGTTTGTCCAGTCGGAGCACCTTCCATTTACAACGACTCGTTTTTTTGCGTTGTTTTAGATAGGTCGAGAGCCATTTTAGCACGGTGCCCGATATGTGATGTGAGTGGTGCAGCTTGTGAAGTAACAATGAATGGTTTACGCTTTGAAAGGCCGCTGAGTAATCCGTGTATATTACATCTGTTTTTACATCAGTTATTTCTCCATCGCGATGGCCGTTATTCAGTGTGGAAGTTATACCTACCACTGGTAGGTAGTCCTGGTAAAGTACCTACCTACCACTGGTAGGAAGACATTTTTGCTGACCAATGATTTTTAATACGCGTGTTTTGCAGAAACGATGGATGACGTGATCAGCGGCCGTGAATGCAACGCAATCCTATTATGAGTGCATACAGACGCAAGCTGGGTGATGGATGAATGTGACAGCCGTAAGCTGGCAAAATAGCAATGTTAGCATCATTAATGATGATCGAGAACAGAGGTGACATCACGATGTTCAGCATTCTGGTGCTCCTGACTGCCTCACTACGGGAACGGCAGTGTATATGCAGGAATGAGATGGGTATGGCTATGCAAGAATTATCATACAAATGCAGGGGCGTCGCCACCGGGGGGGGGGGGGGGGTGCTGGGGGCCACCCCAAACACGCCACCCAAGACACACCACCCCAAACACACCACCCCAAACACACCACACCAGACACACCACACCAGACACACCAGACCAGACACACCACACCAGACACACCACACCAGACACACCACACCAGACACACCACACCAGGCACACCACCCCAGACACACCACCCCAGACACACCACACCAGACACACCACCCCAGACACACCACCCCAGTCACACCACCCCAGACACACCACCCCAGACACACCACCCCAGACACACCACACCAGACACACCACCCCAGACACACCACCCCAGTCACACCACCCCAGACACACCACCCCAGACACACCACACCAGACACACCACACCAGACACACCAGACCAGACACACCACCCCAGACACACCACCCCAGACACACCACCCCAGACACACCACCCCAGACACACCACCCCAGACACACCACACCAGACACACCACCCCAAACACACCACCCCAGACACACCACCCCAGACACACCACCCCAGACACACCACACCAGACACACCAGACCAGACACACCACCCCAGACACACCACCCCAGACACACCACACCAGACACACCACCCCAGACACACCACCCCAGTCACACCACCCCAGACACACCACCCCAGACACACCACCCCAGACACACCACCCCAGACACACCACACCAGACACACCACCCCAGACACACCACCCCAGACACACCAGACCAGACACACCACACCAGACACACCACACCAGACACACCACACCAGACACACCACACCAGACACACCACACCAGACACACCACATCAGACACACCACACCAGACACACCACATCAGACACACCACCCCAGACACACCACCCCAGACACACCACCCCAGACACACCACACCAGACACACCACCCCAAACACACCACCCCAGACACACCACCCCAGACACACCACCCCAAACACACCACCCCAAACACACCACCCCAGACACACCACACCAGACACACCACCCCAGACACACCACCCCAGACACACCACCACAGACACACCACCTCAGACACACCACCTCAGACACACCACCCCAGGCACAGCACCCGAGACACACCAGACACACCACTCCAGACACACCACACCCAGACACACCACACCAGACACACTACCCCAGACACACCACCCCAGACACACCACACCGGACACACCACCCCAGACACACCACCCCAGACATACCACCCCAAACATACCACCCCAGACACACCACCCCAAACACACCACCCCAAACACACCACCCCAGACACACCACACCAGACACACCACCCCAGACACACCACCCCAGATACACCACTCCAGACACACCACCCCAGACACACACACCCAGACACACCACCCCAGACACACCACCCCAGGCACACCACCCCAGGCACAACACCCCAGACACACCACACCAGACACACCACCCCAAACACACCACCCCAGACACACCACCCCAGACACACCACACCAGACACACCACCCCAGACACAGCACCCGAGACACATCACCCCAGACACACTACCCCAGACATACCACCCCAGACACACCACCCCAGACTCACCACACCAGACACACCACCCCAGACACACTACCCCAGACACACCACCCCCGACACATCACACCAGACACACCACCCCAGACACACCACCCCAGACATACCACCCCAAACACACCACCCCAGACACACCACCCCAAACACACCACCCCAGACACACCACACCAGACACACCACACCAGACACACCACCCCAGACACACCACCCCAGACACACCACCCCAGGCACACCACCCCAGACACACCACCCCAGACACACCACCCCAGACACACCACCCCAGGCACACCACCCCAGACACACCACCCCAGACACACCACCCCAGGCACACCACCCCAGACACACCACCTCAGACACACCACCCCAGGCACAGCACCCGAGACACACCACCCCAGACACACCACTCAAGACACACCGCCCCAGACACACCACACCAGACACACCACCCCAGACACACCACACCAGACACACTACCCCAGACACACCACACCAGACACACCACACCAGACACACCACACCAGACACACCACCCCAGACACACCACCCCAGACACACCACCCCAGACACACCACCCCAGACACACCACCCCAGACACACCACCCCAGACACACCACCACAGACACACCACCCCAGACACACCACCCCAGACACACCACCCCAGGCACACCAGATACACCACTCCAGACACACCAACCTCAGGCACAGCACCCGAGACACACCACCCCAGACACACCACCCCAGACACACCACCCAGACACACCACCCAGACACACCACCCAGACACACCACCCAGACACACCACCCCAGACACACCATCCAAGACACACCACCCAGACACACCACCCGGACACACCACCCCAGACACACCACCCCAGACACACCACCCCAGATACACCACTCCAGACACACCACCCCAGACACACACCCCCAGACACACCACCCCAGACACACCATCCCAGGCACACCACCCCAGGCACAACACCCCAGACACACCACCTCAGACACACCACCCCAGACACACTACCCCAGACACACCACACCAGACACACCGCCCCAAACACACCACCCCAGACACACCACCCCAGACACACCACACCAGACACACCACCCCAGACACAGCACCCCAGACACACTACCCCAGACACACCACCCCAGACACACCACCCCAGACACACCACCCCAGACACACCACACCAGACACACCACCCCAGACACACCACTCCAGACACACCACCCCAAACACACCACCCCAGACACACCACCCGAGACACACCACCCCAGAGTCCAGACACACCACCCCAGGCACAGCACCCGAGACACACCACCCCAGACACACCACACCAGACACACCACCCCAGACACACCACCCCAGACACACCACTCCAGACACACCACCCCAGACACACCACACCAGACACACCACCCCAGACACACCACCTCAGACATACCACCCCAAACACACCACCCCAGACATACCACCCCAGACACACCATCCAAGACACACCACCCGGACACACCACACCAGACACACCACCCCAGACACACCACACCAGACACACCACACCAGACACACCACACCAGACACACCACACCAGACACACCACACCAGACACACCACACCAGACACACCACCCCAGACACACCACACCAAACACACCACCCCAGACACACCACCCAAGACACAACACACCAGACACAACACACCAGACACACCACACCAGACACACCACCCCAGACACAACACACCAGACACACCACACCAGACACACCACCACAGACACCTCACTCCAGACACACCACCCCAGACACACCACACCAGACACACCACCCCAGACACACCATCCCAGGCACCCCAGACACACCACACTAGACACTCCACTGGTCTGCTCGATTGAAATGCTGTATGACTTTTATATGTATCCCTCCCAGAAACGCTGCACTGTAACCAATCCGTGTGTCGTTAAAGGAAATAGTTCACCTTCGGAACATTTTTCAGAACACGATTTTATTATATTTTGTAATACAGTTTCTTTTTTTTCTTTTTAAAAATGGTCCTACATCGCGCCAATTCAGGACAGAAGGTCGTACATTATTAATGGTATGGTGTGCGTTATTGGTCTGCGCATGCTCAGACCAGTGCTGGCACTCTCAGACGGTACGGTATATCATATATGCGCCGCATTCCTTCGCCAAAAAGTCCAATATCTTCGGCTGGAGAGTCTTTTCAGCCAAGAAAAGTTGCAGATAAGGATTGCTCAACACGGGCTACAAAACTGCTATTTCAGTTCAAAATCCCATGTTGAAGGTGAACTATTTCCTTTAATCCTCAGTCTGGAGTCGAATGATCTCCGCCACCTATACGTCGCGCGCGTTGTCTAGGTATAGTTCTTGTTTCTGCCGCACCTGCGCTAGCAGCAAACCATTCAGAACTTGGAATATCCGGCGTAACCAGGATGTGGCCAAGGGGTTCCGATACTTGATTCTAAGGGGCCCTTCGGCTGAGAAGGGCCCCTAGCTGACTGCAGATCAGTGTTCGTCACGGGCCCACCAACCCCCAGCCCAGCCCGGCCCAGACCCATGAACACCAAGCCCAGGCCCGGACCAGGCCCAGTCAAATTCATAATATTGAGGCCCAGGCCCGGTCCGGCCCGTTCAGATTAAGCATATTATAATTTTCAAAAAAAATGCAATCATTATCCTAGCATATTTACTTGTATACTATACATGTGAAACAATGAACCAATTATGCTAACAAAAAAACAAAACAGAAAGCCACAGTCAACAGTGTGTTGCTGTGTAAGTAAACTGCTGGCTAAAATATTTTTGAGCTCTGACCTGAGCTTGTGCGAAGCACGCATTACTTCAAAATTGTCAGGCCCAGGCCCATGCAGAGCCCAGTGATTTCCTTAAAGTTGAGGCCCAGCCCAGGCCCAGCCCAGGCCCAGCCCAGGCCCAGCCCAGGCCCAGCCCAGGCCCAGCCCAGGCCCAGCCCAGGCCCAGCCAAGGCCCAGCCCAGGCCCAGCCCAGGCCCAGCCCAGGCCCAGCCCAGGCCCAGCCCAGGCCCAGCCCAGGCCCAGCCCAGGCACAGCCCAGGCACAGCCCAGGCCCAGCCCAGGCCCAGCCCAGGCCCAGCCCAGGCCCAGCCCAGGCCCAGCCCAGGCCCAGCCCAGGCCCAGCCCAGGCCCAGCCCAGGCCCAGCCCAGGCCCAGCCCAGGCCAGCCCAGGCCCAGCCCAGGCCCAGCCCAGGCCCAGCCCAGGCCCAGCCCAGGCCCAGCCCAGGCCCAGCCCAGGCCCAGCCCAGGCCCAGCCCAGGCCCAGCCCAGGCCCAGCCCAGGCCCAGCCCAGGCCCAGCCCAGGCCCAGCCCAGGCCCAGCCCAGGCCCAGCCCAGGCCCAGCCCAGGCCCAGCCACCCAGGCCCAGCCAGGCCCAGCCCAGGCCCAGCCCAGGCCCAGCCCAGGCCCAGCCCAGGCCCAGCCCAGGCCCAGCCCAGGCCCAGCCCAGACCCAGCCCAGGCCCAGCCCAGGCCCAGCCCAGGCCCAGCCCAGGCCCAGCCCAGGCCCAGCCCAGGCCCAGCCCAGGCCCAGCCCAGGCCCAGCCCAGGCCCAGCCCAGGCCCAGCCCAGGCCCAGCCCAGGCCCAGCCCATGGCCCATAGGGCCAGCCCAGCCCATGGCGAACTCTGCTGCGGATACGACTGACCTTTATTGGCTACTGAAGCCCCTTGGACTCTTAGCCCTAGGCAAGTCTGATAGGACACTCGGCAGGTTTGAGAGCTCTTGCCAAGCATTAAATTAGAAGGTCCTGCACCTGTCTGAGAGAGACTTTGCGGGGTCTGGGAGGGTTGAAGGTAGGAAGGTCTGAGAGGAGCCTTGTCAGACCGTTGGGCCCCTACACTTAAAGGAAATAGTTCACCTTCAACATGGGTTTTGAACTGAAATAGCAGTTTTGTAGCCCGTGTTGAGAAATCCTTATCTGGAACTTTTGTTTGGCTGAAAAGCCTCTCCAGCCGAAGATATTTGACTTTTTGGCGAAGGAATACGGCGCATATATGATGTACCGTACCGTCTCAAAGTGCCAGCACTGCCATGGAGCATGCGCAGACCAATAACGCACACCATAAAATCAATAATTTACAACCTTCTGTCCTGAATTGGCGCGATGTAGGACCATTTTTAAAAAGAAAAAAAGAAACTGTATTAAAAAATATGCTAAAATCGTGTTCTGAAAAATTTCCGAAGGTGAACTATTTCCTTTAGAAGGATCCTCTAACCTGAGAGAATCAGGTTAGAAGATCCCTAGTTAGACTTCGAGGATCCTTCATATGCCTCAGATGGTGATAAGCTGCTCGAAGAGGGTCCTTGCCAACCCTGAGAGTCCCTAAGCTGGCCTCAGAGGGCCCCCTACTATATATTGGGCCCTGCAACGGTCTGAGGATCAGGTCTAAGAGGGTCCTAGACCGGTCTGAGTGCCCTTGCGAGGTCTGATATAGGCTTAGGCCGGTCTGAGAAGGCTCTCGGGCAGTCTTAGAAGGGACCTCTGCCTTAGCTGGCACTCAACTGGTTCAAGGGGGTTCTTGTAAAAGGGCCTAAGACGGTCTGATATGGGCCTTTCTAGGCCTGACAAAGCCATACGCTGGTCTGAGAGCCCTTGCCAGGCCTGAGAGGTCCCTGGTTTGAAAATCCGATCTGAAAAGGTCCTTGGTTTGTATGAGAGGACATTTGCAAGTCCTAAGAGAGCCATTGGACCAATCGCAAACAGAAAGCTCGGCGAACGACCCAAGGGTGTTCCAAGGTCCCAAAGGTACTCTCTTTGGCTGCTGATACCGACCGCAGGTCAGCTCCGCCAGGGACAAATAGCGAGCACAGAAGCATTTCGAACCAAACCTTGCCAGTGTGAGTCGGATTGTGAGCCCAGCATTATCCCGACTGCGCTACACGGGTTGTCTTCGACATCGTACTAACATGCGCTGCATTTCATCAACGCGAACAACCAAAAGATCCCATTCCCCAATGACACTAATGCCGCTCACATAACCAACTCTTCGCCTCTCCCCACCAACACCAGTGCAGGTACATACTCTGTATTTGCAGCACATTTCATACAGTAGAGACAGGCAACACACACATGTGAAATGACAAGACGATCTGCGCCACATTCGGCACAACACAAAACATCACTGGCGCCGAACGACGCTATGGAATGGGCGGCAGTTGGCCCCTCCCCCTCCCTCCCCGGCCTCCCGCCGCCGCGCCCCCAGCGCCGCGTGGCGGCGGCGCGGCTGACTAGACGAGAACGGCGCGACGGTGGCGGTGGTGGCGCCACTGGCGCTCAGCTGCCCGCTGGCGCCACCTCGTGGCGCGCCGGATGCCGGCCTGGTGCAGCGCCACGTCTACAGCGCATGCGTACTCCGTCCACCACGTCTAGAAGGTTCTTGGCGTCCATCGCCAACACGTGAGCGGCTTGTAGCATTTGCCTAAGGGCAGGAGGTCCATGGTGTTATCAGAGGCCCAAAACAGCGAGTCGGAAGGACATCACAGAAATACGTGACGTGACTAAAAACGATATACCAAGAAGTGCGGAAGTGAAACATATCGTATTTGAAACGTGTTTCTGTCTCAGAGCAGAGCAGAGCAGAGCAGAGCAGAGCAGAGCAGAGCAGAGCAGAGCAGAGCAGAGCAGAGCAGAGCAGAGCAGAGCAGAGCAGAGCAGAGCAGAGCAGAGCAGAGCAGAGCAGAGCAGAGCAGAGCAGAGCAGAGCAGAGCAGAGCAGAGCAGAGCAGAGCAGAGCAGAGCAGAGCAGAGCAGAGCAGAGCAGAGCAGAGCAGAGCAGAGCAGAGCAGAGCAGAGCAGAGCAGAGCAGAGCAGAGCAGAGCAGAGCAGAGCAGAGCAGAGCAGAGCAGAGCAGAGCAGAGCAGAGCAGAGCAGAGCAGAGCAGAGCAAAGCAGAGCAGAGCAGAGCAGAGCAGAGCAGAGCAGAGCAGAGCAGAGCAGAGCAGAGCAGAGCAAAGCAGTCTAGAGGCTAGACAACAAATAACACACAATATTCAACAGACAGAACCGAGGATCCCACGCGCCAACCAGCCATTAGCCAAACCCAAGCCCAATATTGACCCAGACTCAGCAAAGCAAGCGCCGACCCCAGACTGTGAGCCCGGGCCCTGGCGTCCGGCGGGGGAGCGGGTGCTCACTTTCTGTACTCCTCGTCCAGTGTGGTGGTGCTGTACCGCTGAGCCTGCTTCAGAGACGTCACCAACTCCTGCATGTCCTTCCCCAACACCTTGTGCGCCATCTCAATCTGTTGGGGACAAGGAACCAGGTGAGCGGTGTCCGCAGACCTAAACTTTCGCTCTACTGAACCACTTACTTCTGGGCTATGGATCTCGTACCCAGTCAAACGTGATTGAGATGTACGGGTAGAGATTGAGATGTACGGGTGAGATGTACGGGTAGATGTACGGGGAGATGTACGGGTATCGGTCAATTCAAAGCATATCCATGACGCTTCTCTCGTGGATGCACACAATCCTCCAAATAAAAACAGTTTTTCAATATCATAAAAGCACGAGGAATGTGTTTTCCAGCCCTGACACCACATTGACAACCTAAAACCCACCATTTCCATCCTTCTTCCTCACCAAACTCGCCACTTCCCAGTCCCCACTCCATCCACTCACTTCTCTGTGAGCTGACGCTGGGAAGGAAGGCACCTCTCCGTCCACTGAAGCCAGCAGCTGCCGCAGCTCGTACCCCACGTCCTTCACGAGGTCGAGGTAGCGGGAGGCCCTGCCGGCCTGCACGCCGCGAGACAGGGCCATCACGGTGCGGACAACGTCGGTGGTGCAGTCGTAGACACGGTCTCCGGAGCGATCGACGTCGGCTGTCGGCGCCTGCTCCACACGCTGCGAAGAGGTGGGAAGAGGTGGGAAGAGGTGGTCAGTTGAGAGCGAAACACGCCAGCTTCACGCGGTGGGAAGAGGTGGGAAGAGGTGGGAACTGGAGAGAGAAACACGCCAGCTCCTCACGCTGGGAAGAGGTGGGAAGAGGTGGGAAGAGGTGGTCAGTGGAGAGAAACACGCCAGCTTCGCGCGGTAGGAAGAGAAGACTGGTGAACGAGGGAATAAGGGAAGTACGTTCCTCTCCGGGGAAGGAACAGACAAAGAGGGGGACAATGACGAACAAATTGCAACACGAAATTGAAGATATTAGAAAATCGCTGGCACCCTAACGCCCAAACCAAATCTTTTGGCTGGACACACCAACTCCCTTCTCAATGTTTACGTTTAACAGGCACATCATCACCTATCATCTGTTCTGCTTTCTACCATCTCCAAAAAAAAACTTGGTCCCGGCACAATAGCACATCCTTGGCGCATCCTTGACATATCCTTGGCGCATCCTCGACACATCCTTGGCGCATCCTTGGCGCATCCTTGGCGCATCCTTGGCGCATCCTCGACACAATCCTTGGCGCATCCTCGACACAATCCTTGGCGCATCCTTGACATCCTTGGCGCATCCTCGACACATCCTTGGCGCATCCTTGACACATCCGTCACCTACCTTGGCGACGACGGGCCGTTCTGTTGAGCTGTTCGCGGAGGACGGTTTGCTGCTGGAGCCATCTGAAGCAGTCTCCCCGCCGGAGAGGGCGGGAGAGAGGCCGCGGGTGGCGCCACACGGGTCGCCAGAGTCCGAGTCCGACCGGTCAGATGATGTGCCGAGCGAGAGACGCCGCCGCTGTGGGGAGACAGGGACAGATACAGACACATGGTCAGCTGCTGAACAAATGGCCAGACGGTCAGACGGACTGGTGGTCTGAGTGTTAGACGGTCAGACGGACTGGTGGTCTGAGTGTTAGACGGTCAGACGGACTGGTCTTCTGAGTGTTAGACGGTCAGACGGACTGGTGGTCTGAGTTTTAGACAGTCAGACGGACTGGTGGTCTGAGTTTTAGACGGTCAGACGGACTGGTGGTCTGAGTTTTAGACGGTCAGACGGACTGGTGGTCTGAGTTTTAGACGGTCAGACGGACTGTCGGTCTGATGATCAAACGGTCAGACGGACTGTCTGCCTGAGTGTTAGACGGTCAGACGGACTGGTGGTCTGAGTTTGAGACGGTCAGACGGACCGGTGGTCTGATGATCAAACGGTCAGACAGGCTTCTCAAACGGTGGTTTGAGTTTTAGACGGTCAGACGGGCTTTTCGGTAAGAATAAAGGAGTAACTGGCCATCGCCATACTAACAGAAATTGGCTACCCTTTTCATAATTCAGACTGGTGAACAAATGCTAGTTCATGGGATTTATTGGTTAAGTACTTGCTCTAAGTTACCACTTGGACAAAGTCTGTTGCCGCAGCAACACATGCAACCACAGCACTTGTGCAAATGTACACTTGTAAACAAAGATGCAATCTTCTTCTCTTGTTAATTTAAACCATCCCACAGATATGTCCACCGATCAGTCAGCTAGTCAATAGCCATGCCTAAGAAACATTATCTTTTAGGTATGTCCATCTACCTGGTAGATGCTCAAATACGGGTAATTACCCCACTTGCGGTAATGAATACCTCAGCCGGGGGTAACGGCGATTGAGCACCTGAGTGAGACATTATCGTTGATACGTTTGAAGATAACGCTTAACCCTATTCCCTGCGGGGAAGATTCTGCCCCCCCCCCCGGTGGTTTTTCACTTGCCGCTTCTAAACCGTTAGGCATCCTGAAACTTTGTGACTTTTCCCAAAATTGAATGGCGCGTTTTGTCAAATTTGTGAAAAAAATCGGCCCAACAGAGGCGGTTCCAGGCTCCTGTTTTGGAGAGGGCGTTACGAATGCGGTTTTGCGTCGCATACTTCCTTCGTGGTTTGCAGTGCAATAAATGCGTCTGAAACAATTGCAATGCAATATGCATCATAGATACTGTATACAAATTGTACATATTTTTGGGGCAGAGGCGCATTCAGGATAAAAAAAGGGAGGCGATACCCACCCTCAAATTAGGTCCAACTTCAAATTAGTAAGATGATAAAAGCGTTACGCGCATGGTGCCCCCATGTTTTTCCTGGATCCGCCTATGCGCAATATACTAATTTTAACAAATTACAGCATATAATGCCCACATGTGACGTTCATGTCGTCCCAAACAATCACGAACAGCAAATATTTTTTACTCAGAAAATCCCCTTCCCCATTTTACATTCCCTGAATACGCCTATGATTTTGTATTTTGTTTTCTGTCTTTTGATATATTAAAGACCAATACATTTGAAGCTCCAAAACGTTTGGGGCATGACAAATCGGACGAGCCACATGGCCGCAATGACCTTTCAAAAAACACCCAAAATGTTCGTATTTTTTGCCCCCTGGCCCCCCATTTTTAAACAAAACAAAAATGTCGGGGTCCATAAGGAAAGATCTTGTCATGACTAATCGAATGGCGTTTTCCCAATCGAAATCGACCGAGCGGTTCCCGAGATCTCTGGGGGGGGGGGCAGAATCTGCCCCCCCCCCCCCCCCCCCCCCCCCCACAAGTTAACGTAATTTTGGCTGCCCGCAGGGAATAGGGTTAATGCACATACATCTATTTATTTCTGTTTCACTGTCACCACATTATTGCAGAGAACATAGAAACCAATTAATTGTAAGTGCTGCTCAGTTTTGTGATACGGTTTATGTCTTGTTTTATTATGGGAACCACTATTTTAGAATAAGAGCGACAGCACACGTCTGCTTATATTCCTGTTCCTAGATGGCACTAGTAGTAAACGCCTGAAGTTATGCTGTACCGCATCGCATAGCTTGAAGCCGAGAATGGGGCGGGATAACGAGCCATTCTGGTCAGCAAGGGTAACCAACCTTTATTCTTTCGTAAAAAAAAACGTCGAAACCTAACATCGTAGCCACTAGTGGTGCCAGTTTCAGAAAATATTTGTCCAATGTCCGACCGATGTCCAACACCCTGGTCTGCTGTCCGTCCGAAACTGCCCGAAAATCATTGTTTGTCCGAAATTTGTCCGAAAGCAGAAAAAGTGTTTGATATGGAAATGTATTACCTGTGGCACACTTTCTTTTTTAATAAAAAAGTAACAAGTAATTTGCGCGACAAACCATCGTTGGGCATTGGATGTCCGAAAATGTCCAAAGAAATATGTTTATGTCCGTCCGAAAACCGAATCGGTCTTCGGACAAATTCGGAATTCCGAAAAAGATTGTACCGATTGGCACCGCTAGTAGCCAGTGTAAAACTCTCCACTCATCTTCCCACCACCCTCTGCCGGTTGCCTCTCGACATCGCCCCGCTGCCGTACGTACCAGCTCGTCACCGTGAGGGCAGTATGTGTGCTGCTGCCGTACGTACCAGCTCGTCACCGTGAGGGCAGTATGTGTGCTGCTGCCGTACGTACCAGCTCGTCACCGTGAGGCCGGTCGGTGTGCCGCTGCTGCCGTACGTACCAGCTCGTCACCGTGAGGCCGGTCGGTGTGCCGCTGCTGCCGTACGTACCAGCTCGTCACCGTGAGGGCAGTATGTGTGCCGCTGCTGCCGTACGTACCAGCTCGTCACCGTGAGGCCGGTCGGTGTGCCGCTGCTGTACGTACCAGCTCGTCACCGTGAGGGCGGTCGGTGTGCTGCTGTCGTACGTACCAGCTCGTCACCGTGAGGCCGGTCAGTGTGCTGCTGCCGTACGTACCAGCTCGTCACCGTGAGGGCAGTATGTGTGTTGCTGCTGCCGTACGTACCAGCTCGTCACCGTGAGGCCGGTCGGTGTGCCGCTGCTGCCTCTCCAGACGCTCCCTGGAGTCGCACAGCTCCTGATCCTGACGCCGCGCAGCGTCTTCAGGAGGCAGTGGTGGCTTCTAAGGGATGGTACAGGCAGGTCAGCACGTGGTACAAAAACCGGCCGGGAGACCGGAGAGAGGTGCATCAGTGCATAATGGGAAACGTGAAGCATTGAGACAGTTTTTGCTGAAAATCTCAGTTCATTCAAAACAAATCCTGAGATTTATTTGTATCACTGAGAAAGCAAGAATGCGTCTTCTCGTTTCCAAAATGTTGTTAGCTGGACTGTACGTTACGATGTCGTTAACTTCAACACAAAAATAAACATGTAGAAATAGTTTGTGCATGATTTCGTACGTCTTAATCCATATTCACCCCAGTCCCATCTGAAGCATACCACACCATAATGAATACAACTAAAAACTAGAACCCCAGAGTGGCAACCGCGAAAAACTTCAGCCAACTGAGAAAGCCCGTTTTTGATACACCGGTAGAATTTGCAACGGAATGAGCGTAGTGATCAGAAAACAGTTTCACCATGCCAGAGTGGAAATGTAGAAAATCGTCATAGTTTATGGTATCTAGGAGGCGATCTCCTACGAGGAAAGTATCGTGACGTGGATAGATGGAAGCAATATGAACAAAGCTGGGCGCAGGATGGCGTGAACACATAGCCGCGCACTTACGTCGCCAGATATGGACTTTGGCGCCACAAACGTGCGCGTAGGGGGTGTCTGGTGCGGTGCTGAGCATCTGAACAGCTTTGGTGTGCCGAAGACTACACTGGGTGCAACGGGACGGCCTGAAAAGGCCCGAATATACACCACACGTGCCGCAGAGTACACTGGGTGCAGCGTGAAGGCCGGAATGTACACCACACACCGGTGCTTAGCGTGTCCAACGGCGCAGGTGGGGGCAGCCAACTATCCTATTCGCCTGCTGAGCAGACTGAAGAGAGACAGACAGAGGTGACACAACTCCTCTCTCCTCTCTCTTCAGTCTATTCATCAACACAATCGGATTCTGTCAGCCGTCCCCGCGCCTCCGCCGTCGGCCTGGTGCATTACTTCACGCGTGCTGCACCTCGTCTCTGGACACCGAACCTGCCATGTGACGCGGCCGGGGCCGGGGCCGGGGGAGCGGGGCGGGAGATCGGCCAAATCCACCACCAGTGTGTTCAGTACCGAGGCGGGCGCGTTGTAGCCTCCTGGGTGCGCACACCCGGCCGCGTCGCGCAGCAGCCGAGACAGCGCCTCGGGCGACTGCGCCACGATGTAGGTCTGCGGCGAGGGCGGCGGCGACTGAGACGAATGTGGCGACTGGGAGGGTTGTGGCGCGCGCCGCTCCAGCGCGGGGCGAGGCCGTGTTGGTTTTGCTGGTGCTGACGGCTCGTCAGAGTCGTTCGAGCCTGCGGACGGAGGAAACAATACGTGAGGGAAGGTGTATAGTCAGATCTAATGACATTTGACATCAAGGGTTGAGTTATCGTCAAATCTAGGGGCATTTGATGTCAAAAGTTAGTTTATGATCGAATCAAGCGACACTGGTGACATCACTGCATGAAGTCAATATGTTGCGCTTCCAACCATCACAATTTAAGTCGCACGACATTCAAGTTCCACCGTATAGTGCAGACCAACGAGCCTTGGCAAGTGATTTTGCGGTAAATTTTGCAGGCCAGCTACCCCAGACCAGTTGACTTACCCCAGGAGTTGGCGTGGACGCGTCGGTTTTCTCTCTGCACCGTCTCTTCTTGTGCCTGCCGCTCTTCCAGCAGGTACTCACTGCGATACAAATTCACGGCTCAGTCTAAATCAGTCTATTGTAATGACAGCCACACTTATTTCAACCACCAGCAACCTTAGTCTCACGGGCTGGATCTCTAAACCAGTTTAACATATGACAATACAAAAACAACAGCAGGACGAAACATATTTCTTTTGAACAGTTCAGCCTCACTTGCACAAAGAAACAACCACAACATCGACTTAATCGAATGACAAACACCATCAATATCTCTGTCCTCCAATAACAATAAAAACACATCGCCCCGACGAGTAGCCCTCCCTTCCCATTATTCCCATCTAACCATGCGTGACCTCCCCGGCTCCCCATCTACGCCATCCCCAATTCCCTACTCACTGCAGGGACTGCCGGAGCCGGGCGAAGCTGGGCCGTTTGGCTGGATCGTAGTACCAACAGCTCAGCATCAGGGTGTAGACGTGAGGAGGGCAGTCGGCAGGCAGTTGCAGCCGCTCGCCAGCCTCTATCCTGCCCACCACCTCATTGTTGGGTACGCCCTGGAATGGCTTCTGCACGCCCAGAGTGAGGATCTCCCACATACAGACACCTGTGGGGGCACACAGACAGACAGACGGTCAGGTGAGGATCTCCCGCATACAGACAGCTGCAGAGCAGTCAGAGTCAGAGTCAGAGTCAGAGTCAGAGTCAGAGTCAGAGTCAGAGTCAGAGTCAGAGTCAGAGTCAGAGTCAGAGTCAGAGTCAGAGTCAGAGTCAGGGTCAGGGTCAGAGTCAGAGTCAGAGTCAGGGTCAGAGTCAGAGTCAGAGTCAGAGTCAGAGTCAGAGTCAGAGTCAGAGTCAGAGTCAGAGTCAGAGTCAGAGTCAGAGTCAGAGTCAGAGTCAGAGTCAGAGTCAGAGTCAGAGTCAGAGTCAGAGTCAGAGTCAGAGTCAGAGTCAGAGTCAGAGTCAGAGTCAGAGTCAGAGTCAGAGTCAGAGTCAGAGTCAGAGTCAGAGTCAGAGTCAGAGTCAGAGTCAGAGTCAGAGTCAGAGTCAGAGTCAGAGTGAAGGACAGCGAGAGGGGTCAGTCAGATTCAGAGAGAGGATCTCCCATATACAAGCACCTGCATGAAAGGGGACGTGGTGTTAGCAGCTGAAATTGATGACACTGGACTAGGCGAAGTTTGTTTTTAAATGGGTGCTCGGTTGGCTTTAATGAGATTACGAACTTGTGCCAAACATAACGGACGAGGCAGTGAAGGGTATATTGCCGATGTAGATAATTTCGCTTTCTTATGTCTTTTCTTCAAGCAAAGACCGTCGAATGAATAATTTATATCAATCATACACCCTAACACTTCTTTTGCGCAACCGCAGCAACAAGAAAAGACGACATCCTCTCCACCAGAACTCGTCACTTCACTCACCGAACATCCACACGTCACTGGCGGTGGTGAAGCGCCTGAAGTTAATGGACTCGGGCGCCATCCACTTGATGGGCAGCTTGCATTTGGAGGCCTTGTAGTAGCTGCGGTCCTCCACCCAGCGGCTGAGGCCGAAGTCAGCCAACTTGACGCTGTGGTGACTGTAGACGAGGGCGTTTCTTGCCGCGATGTCCCTGAAGAGGGCAGAAATGAAGGGTCAGAGGTGGGCAACAGAACGTGGCGCTGAAGCATTTCAAACGAGATGAGAAGCGGATTTAAGTGGACATGTGGAGAGTTGTGAGATGACCAATGATAGAGACTCGGAGCTGCGGAAGGGGAAAACGGGAACGACATAATATCGAAACGGGTTGCTTCGTTACAGACCACAATGTCTTGACGTGTGCGAAAATCGGCTCATAAGAATAACAATGACTATGTAGAGAACCAATCAGATAAAAGCAATAAACGCCTTTGCACCTTCCAAAGCATCCATCTTACCCTTCACTGCAATCTATTTCCCTACAGCGTCAACACCATAGCTCCTCATCCCCATCAGGCACTCACCTGTGGACGAACTTCTTGCTCTCGAGGTAGGAGAGCGCCTGACTGAGCTGGTAGGCGTACAGCACCAGCGTATCCAGCCGGAGCCGGTGTTTGTTGTCACGTAGGTAGGCCCGCATCTCCCCGTGCCTCGCCAGCTCCATCACGATCCACACAGGCGAGATGCTGCAGGTCCCCACCAGCCGGATGATGTGCGGGTGGTCAAACTGCTGCATCGTGTCTGAGGAAGAGGGGCGGAGGTCGAGTCAGGGGGCGGGGGGGCAGAGGGTCAGCGTCAGCGTCAGCGTCAGCGGTCAGAGGCGCAGGGTCAGACGTTAGGTTAAAGGTAAGGTTGGTATAGATGGGCGTCGCTGATGACGCTGGTAGTCAAACCGTAATGTGTCTGTCCAGGCAGAGGTCGATAGCTCACAGTTTGAAGATAAGAGGACGCCAAAAGGTCAAAATTCAGAGATCAAAATGAGATAATTGGCCACTTGGTCAGCGAGTATTGGTAAAGGACGGTAGAAGTCGGGGTACGGACGACGACTTGCCTCCTTGTTAGCATACAAACAACAAAAGCAGTCTTAAACGCTAATCAATCGGCTCTTGACTGCATTTTTGAGCTGGTGACTTACGGGCTTCCTCAAGGAACTTGTTCGCCATGGAGCCGTCGTGGTCGATTTTACAGGTCTTGACGGCAACAGGCATGGCGGCGGCGCCTCCTGGAGGGTTGTAGGTGCCGAGGAACACATCCCCGAACTGTCCCTCGCCTGGGGAGCGACGGATCACAACCGTCATGTCGGAACATAGAGAGGTCATATAATGAGGCAGGTCTAGAATAAGACAGGTTTTGAGACAGATGGGTCACTGGGTCTCAGTATGAGCCATACATCCCAACCTTCTACCACTCAATAGAGGGTGCAAGGTTTATATATCACGTTCAATGACCACAAAATGAAAACCATTGCAGCCAATATCCCAGAAATCCATGATTGTATTTCTATTAAACCCCTTCCAAACGATCAGTGAACTAAATAGACCAATTTCACTGCCAGAATATCGCCCCCTCCCGCCGTGGCAGCGACGCTAACCTATAGTCTTCTCGAGGTGCACGTGCTCGCGCGGCAGTTCCCTGTCGTGGTTGGCAGGTGTGCTGTAATCGTCCTCATCTTCGACAATCTCGGCGTAGTCGTCCGAGAGCGGCGACCGTGGCGCCATGCCCATGCGGCGGCCAGCCGGCGAACTAACGCCACAGCGGCCGTCTGAGGAAAAGATGGCGACGGTGAGCGTTTCAGCGGCCAGTGAACAGCGCAGGGTGAGTTTGGCTGGGCTGTTGGGGACGCAAAGTACACATTATATCATCTAGAACGCTGTTGCTGAATAGCCAGGTGCTGCAAAGCGGATGCGGGCAGTTCAGTGTGCTGGTGAGTGGTAAGCCGAACAAAAAACAAGCGCAGTGCACCATGCGGGCCTCGTCACTTTGAACGGGACGTGAAAAGTCGTAGCTAAATTACAGTAGCGTCAAATTAGCATACACCTGACTTGCCACCTGGTGGTGGAAACAACTATGAAACAAAACCAATGTTGTCTGACTCCAATGATACACTGAATCTCATATCACATGACAAAACAGCCAAACACTTTGCAAACTCAGCGAAACATGCTTGCCTTGACAATGTCATAATTTCCCCCAATACATCCACCGGACCAGCCCAGGCTTCAACTCCCGCAAGCCTCCCAGAGGACGCTTGACAAGGTTGACTCGCGACACCGCAGATGTCTGCCCCTCCCCCTTCCTGCCCTCCCTCCGAGGACCTTCAACGTAAACAACCCGGCTGCAGCAGCAGAGTTACTCATGCTCCAGCCTCGCGCGTACCGGGCACAGACGGCCCCCTCCCACCCCGCACCCCCTCCCCTACCCCGCACCCCCTCTCCTACCCCGCGGTGTACGGCGACACGGGAGAGAGGAACTGACACCGCTCTGCAGGCTCCACTGCGCACAGCCTGTACGACTGACTGTAGGCCTGGGACTGCAGACGTGACACAGGACTTCACTGGACTACCGGACTACGACTTCCAGAGGCTTCACTGGACTACCGGACTACGACTTCCAGAGGCTTCACTGGACTACCGGACTACGACTTCCAGAGGCTTCACTGGACTACCGGACTACAACTTCCAGAGGCTTCACTGGACTACCGGACTACGACTTCCAGAAAGGGCGGAGCCAAAAGTCCCACAACGAAATTATCGCAGTCATTTGGCAATGCCTCGAAGTTCGAGACACACTGAAGGAATGAATGACCGACGGACTGGTCGATTGACCAAGCAACGGCCTGACGGAATGAATGACCTGTCCTGACCTGACCTGACCTGACCTGACCTGACCTGACCTGACCTGACCTGGCCTGACCTGGCCTGACCTGACCTGACCTGACCTGACCTGACCTGACCTGACTTGACCTGACTTGACCTGACCTGACGGAACTGTCTGATTGAACAACCGACTGATTAAAGAGAGTGTGCTTACTCACATCGCTTATTTGGGGTTATTGACTATCTTTTTTGGGGTTATTGACACATCGCTTATTTGGGGTCTATGGAACATAATTTTCTGAATTGACCCATGACTTCGTTTCTCCAGATTCGCCCGAGTTGCTGAGATATTCCAAAGACTCCAGGAACTTGCTGGGAGCAAAAAGTTATCGGGTAGACTCCAGAGGGCTTCCGCTACTAGAAGCACTGCAACTATCGATTAAACTGCTAGCATATTGTTAGCGCCGGCCAATAGCAATTCAACAGAACAGCTCGTGCACGCTGATAGCAGCAGCCGAACAGAAACTGGACGGCCATCATGTTTTTCGTTGATGGCCGTTTCGATGATGGCCGATGGCCATTTTTTAAAGAAGATATCAATTTAGAGCTACGAAACTTGCAAATAATAAAGTTCACAGTGGCAAGAACGTGCTGTGCAAAACTTGTCTTTCTATCTTGCATGATGTGACCGTAATTGTATTGTCGTATGTGCGCCGTTTAACATAACATCACCATAGTGGCGATCGTTGTATATATATCGAAACAAAAAATGAACAAAAAACAATGTAAGTGAAAATTCAACTAAAGGGGCTCCAGATGTGAATTTCATCGTATCCAACAATCAAACCAATAGCTACTTACCGTATTCAAAATATCTTTGACATCCAAAACAGTAGGCACACTCCCTTTAACCGAGTGACTGACAGACCAACAGACCGACCGACTGACAGACTAACAGACCAACCGACTGACAGACTAACAGATCGACCGATGACTGACAGACTAACAGACCGACCGACAGACAGACTAACAGATCGACCGACCGACTGACAGACTAACAGACCGATCGACCGACCGACTGACAGACTAACAGACCGACTATAAAACATAATTACAGACCGACCGACTGACAGACTAACAGACCAACCGACTGACAGACTAACAGATCGACCGACCGACTGACAGACTAACAGACCGACTATAAAACATAATTACAGACCGACCGACTGACAGACTAACAGACCGATCGACCGACAGACTAACAGATCGACCGACAGACAGACTAACAGACCGACCGACAGACAGACTAACAGACCGATCGACCACCGTGGACCGCCTACCGTCACTGACGTCACTGACAGACTGATTTGCTGGTCAACAGGCTGACCAATCAACTGATTGCGTAGCAGACCAGGCGACATATGCGCTGACTAACAGCCTGCCTGACCGTCTGCCCGCCCCCGACTGACCATGCCGGCTCCAGAGGCTGCTGGCGGCGTTGTTGACCAGTCTGCAGTAGCCGTCCACCAGGTCGGCCATGTTCTCCGCCTGTCTGGCCGAGGCGCAGGCCAGCGTCAGCGGCTCGGCGCGTCCCGCCACCCGCAGCTGAAGACACGGCGGCCGCGGATCGGCGCCAGACTCGGCTGGTAGAGTCTGGATACTCTGAATCTGGTCAAAGCTGCTCAGGTGTGTCGGCTGAAACGCAGGGGGTGAGGGTCAACTCAGGTCAGGTAGGGATAGGGAAAGGTAAGGTAGGGTAGGGTAGGGTAGGGTAGGGTAGGGTAGGGTAGGGTAGGGTAGGGTAGGGTAGGGTAGGGTAGGGTAGGGTAGGGTAGGGTAGGGTAGGGTAGGGTAGGGTAAGGCATGGTAGGGCACAGGACACAGGGCACAGGGCACAGAGCACAGAGCACAGAGCACAGGGCACAGGGCACAGAGCACAGAGCACAGAGCACAGAGCACAGGGCACAGGGCACAGGGCACAGGGCACAGGGCACAGGGTACAGGGTACAGGGTACAGGGTACAGGGCACAGGGCACAGGGCACAGGGCACAGGGCACAGGGCACAGGGCACAGGGCACAGGGCACAGGGCACAGGGCACAGGGCACAGGGCACAGGGCACAGGGCACAGGGCACAGGGCACAGGGCACAGGGCACAGGGCACAGGGCACAGGGCGCAGGGCGCAGGACACAAGGCACATGTCAGGTCAGGGCAGTACAAAGCAGTGCAGGACAGGACAGGACAGGACAGGACAGGACAGGACAGGACAGGACAGGACAGGACAGGACAGGACAGGACAGGACAGGACAGGACACTCGGGCTCCTAACGGCGACAGACAGAACAAACGTACCACCGCGCGAACACAGCGCATCAGACTGGGGGACACATCCCGAGCACAGGCAGCAGACAGGCGACTGTACAGGACAGGCGATGGCAACTGACATTAACAGTGGTGTCGTCACCGCCCACACTCGCCCCGCGTGTCGAACACGCCCAGAGAGTGGCGGGTGACACGAAGTCGCCACGTGTACGCTGAACTGTCACCCGCCAACGATGCTAACCAGGCAGACAGGTGTGAGCAAAAACGCGGAACAACCACTACGCAGCATGAACAAAAAATGGCGCAGTAATTATTAAGTGCATAAGGATGCGGACAGAGAGCAAATGGCACTTCATCTATGAACAATAAATTCGCTGTCTCCAATAAACGAATTTCCTTGCAACTGCTCGCCAAAAACACATGCAAATCAGCAAGTTGCCTGCGTTTGCGTTTGCCGAGCACTGATAGTGATGTACGGTCCCCGACCCAGATCTTCCCTCGGCACGCGCGCACGGGAGTGACACACGTGTCACTCACGCTTCGTACCGATCTCACCACGCCACGCGTCCTCACTCCACCAACACTCACCCCTTCCCGTCCCCCCCCCCCGTCCTGCCGCGTGACCGACCCTTCAAACCGGCCGAATTTCTCAACTCTGCCCGTGTTCCGCGGCCGCGTGACAACCACCCGACTCGGAAACGCGACATTAACATAAAAAGACATTAACATACAAAAAGCGGGCGGCACCATTCGTCCCGCACGCCCTGCTCACGATACCATCACTAGACGCATCCGAGGCGAGGCGAGACGCGTCCGAGACGCGTTCAAGCCGAGGCGAGGCGGGAGCGAGGCGGAGGTGAACCGCGCTGAGCCAGAACACGCTGTGTCCGAGGCAGGGGCGAGACGGGAGAGCAGACGCGAGGCGGGGAGAGCAGAGGAGAGCCGAACGAGGCGGGGCGAGACTCGTCTGAGACTGGGGAGAGGCGAGGCGAGACGGAGAGAGGGGGAGAGGGGGAGGGAGAGAGACGGAGGGAGGGAGGGAGGGAGGGAGGGAGGGAGAGAAGCGGGTGGAGTGTCGGGACTGTCAGCTCTGTGTTAGCAGACGGCTGCACGGCCATGTTACGCCCGGGTGCGCTGACTGACAATGGCTCGAGAGAAAGTAAGCAGGTGGGTGTGGGGTGGGGTGGGATGGAGACGGACGGAGACGGAGATGGTGACGGGACGGAGAGACGAGACGGAGAGACGAGACGGAGAGACGGGACGGAGACGGGACGGAGACGGGACGGAGACGGGACGGAGACGGGACGGAGACGGGACGGAGACGGGACGGCGAGACGAGACGGAGACGGGACGGAGAGACGGGATGGAGAGACGGGACGGAGAGACGGTACGGAGACGGAACGGGGAGACGGAACGAGGAGACGGGACGGAGAGACGGGACGGAGAGACGGAACGAAGAGACGGGACGGAGAGACGGGACGGAGGGACGGGACGGAGAGACGGGACGGAGAGACGGGACGGAGAGACGTGACGGAGAGACGGGACGGAGAGACGGGACGGAGAGACGGGACGGAGAGACGGGACGGAGAGACGGGACGGAGAGACGGGACGGAGAGACGGGACGGAGAGACGGGACGGAGAGACGGGACGGAGAGACGGGACGGAGAGACGGGACGGAGAGACGGGACGGATAGACGGAACGGATAGACGGGACGGAGAGACGGGACGGAGAGACGGGACGGAGAGACGGGACGGAGACGGGACGGAGACGGGACGGAGACGGGACGGAGACGGGACGGAGACGGGACGGAGACGGGACGGAGACGGGACGGAGACGGGACGGAGAGACGGGACGGAGAGACGGGACCGAGAGACGAGACGGAGAGACGGGACGGAGAGACGGGACGGAGAGACGGGACGGAGAGACGGGACGGAGAGACGGGACGGAGAGACGGGACGGAGAGACGGGACCGAGAGACGGGACGGAAACGGGACAGAGACGGGACGGAGACGGGACGGAGAGACGGGACAGTACTCACCGACTCCTGCTGGTCTGTTGTGTAGGAGATGCCGGAGTCCGGTCCAATGATGAGGTTCACTCGAATGGACCACGACTGCAACGAGAGAATTGAAGAAAACGTCAGATGAGTGTGAGAAACGAGAGAGAGCTAGAGAGCTCAAGAACCGAGAGCTAGGGAACACAAAATCAGACGAATGCGACGCTGACGGGGATACTGAGGAACATAACAGAACAGAACAGAACAGATGTATTCAAATGAGGTCCACATTGAAGTTGGCTTTTCACCCATTCACGTTACATGGAGGAAGGCGTTATAAGACGAGCACAACACAATGTCTTCGTATAGCCCTGCGCTTGCCGTGTATAGTTATAGACACCCTGCCGAGTGTGACGTAACATCCTGCGGCTTCTCACAACACAAACAGCCGGCAGTCAAGTAATAAAACCCACCCTAGTCGCCTCCAACCACCGCCAGTGAAGACACCGCGCCGCACTTGATTAAACCGCGCCACGATAACCTACAGGCATAGCACAGCATAGCGTGTGCTGCGTTGCGTTGCGTTGCGTTGCGTTGCGTTGCGTTGCGTTGCGTTGCGTTGCGTTGCGTTGCAGGGGTTGCGGCGGTGACCGCGCGGTGCCCCGCCGTGCCAGGTGCGCCGCCCCCGCCCCCGCCCCCGCCGGGCAGCGCTCCGGCCAGCGCGGCGACGCCCCCGTACGTTACGCAAGGCACTGGCGGGCCGGGCCGGGCCGGGTTCGACTGGCCGGAAAGGGTTGGGCCAGACCGCTGTGTCGGCCGGGGTAGCACCAGACCAGTTAGATAAAGGAAAATTAAGTCTTCCTGCTGAAATTCGCATTGCTACCTGCAATATAGAACATCGACGAACATGGTATGGCGAGTTACGAAGGTTAAACGGCCGTCCGATTTTTGCTCGCACCTACACAATGTGGCGCTTGAGTTAATTCGCCAAGCGTAAAACTGAACGTTTCTTAGTCAGTATATTTTTTATGAAATAGGTCGGGCAAATTAGTGTGTTTTCCAACTTTCACACCCTCGCGATGTACTACATGCTCGGACCAACGTTCACCTCCACTAGCTTACTAGATAAGAGGTCGTAGACAAGAGGAATGAATAGAAACTTTGCACATGTTATTCGAAATAATCCCATCGTGTTTTACTGCAGATACGACACAATCGTGATGCTGCAAGCAATCATCTGGAGATTTAACATGCGATGTGAGAGTTGTCGCCGCTTGGCAGAGTACCACAGTCGAAGTTTTGTAATCGCATTGGAAGTGCAGAGTGGCGTTAAACGGAAATAACACTTTTGTGCGGACGGCGCACCACGAGAAAGTGATTTTGTAACCCCGAGATAGCCAGTACACGCGTACACACTGTGAATTACTTCACATCTTATAACACTAACATTAATAAATCATACAAACAATCATACAACACCACATGCACTTTAAGCCACCCACCACGCAAGCGCGCTCCCAAAACACCTGATATGATACCCTGACCCATCACAACATGTTCCTCACACGAGACACAGCTGTTCAAAATACGACCGAAACCAGGCATTTCGTAGGAGCCAAAACACGTAACGGCTAAGCCAGAAGGCCTTGAGGAATGTGACTGCAGACCGTTGAGCTGGCCCCAGGCATGCACGAATAAACACCACGCCAGAACGCACGACCAGACTGGGGTCTGGTGCTCGAAGTTGGCGTCTCAGACATTCACTCGTCATTGTATATCTACGTCATGGGTTGCCACCGCACACGAGCGCAATGTTCGTCTCGGAAGGCGGGGTAAAGTGAGATTCGCAGTTGAATGGCGCCATGACATGTTGTAAGAAAGTGGTGATTTTTCGAAGATTTCTTCGAAGATTCCAAGACCAGCGATGCTCGTCGAAGCCCAGGGTAGGTAAGGTATATGCAGTAGTTATTATTAAACTCCATAAGAGATAGATTAGAACGTTATACGCTAACGCTACGTCCACGGAAGCGATATGCCATGTTTTCGCTGTCCTGGGCCCGCCTCTACCGTCTGAGGGTCACTAAATGTGCCCTGTTCTCCGTGGCAGAACAGAGGGGGGGGGGGGGGGGTGGAACAGATCTGTTCACAGCTCGTCAATCTACACCTCGCGGTGGCCAACCAGACCGCGCGGCGGACTACACCGAAAACAAACATTACCGCGGCCGCCACGGCACGGCGCCACCGTGCGGCTGGCCGCAATAACAGCCTCCGGCCACTGCCTGTGCAGACGGAGCCCGTGCGTACGAGAGGGCCTCTAGGAAGGATACAGCTCGTAGGCGGCATGGATAGACACTGTAGGTGGGATGGGTATGGTGATATTGGGGCCTAACGATGATATGACTACCTACCGCCATTTATCGTCGGAGTCTCTCACGCCGAACCCAAACGGAAGGATCGAATGATTTCACCAGTTGTCAGACTCGAACCTGGAACCCATAGATTCCGAGCCCAGCGCTCTACCGACTGAGACACCCAGAACTCCCAGGTGCGACGGATAGACCCTGTAGAGTGTAGGTGCGCCGTGCGACAGAGCCTGTGCGTGAAACACGAGCCTGTTGCATGGTTCAAAACGTCGAGACCCCGTCCTCTGAGTTCCGACTGCAGGGCCCGGACTATGGCAGCTCCGGAAACAAAGCCGTGTGCACTCTGCCCTGTGCAGCGTGTCATTGTTGGTACTCGCTGGCGGGCCTGGTGTGCACAGCACGGAACGAATTAGGATGAGGTCAGCGCGGGTTGAGTCGGGGCGTAACGGGGCGTAACGAGGGGTGTGGAATGTTACCATCACGGACGATGGTCAACTACCGTAACGAGGAAAATAAAATAATGGGATGTAACGAAATTAATAAAGTGAATGGGAAGGAATACAAAAAACGCACAGAAGGAGATGACGGAAAGGACACTAACAGCCCTCTCTTTATAAAAATGGAACGGAGTACAGAAACCCTACACTAAGGAACGATAACGGCGCAGAACCAACCATCATGGCGGCGGCGCTCAGGCACGATTCGGCCATTTCGGAGAACAGTGAAACGAAGCAGCACGAGAGCACGGGAGGCGGAGCGACGCTCAAGCACACCCTACCATTGGACGGTTTCGTCACTCACGTTCGAGTGCCGCATTTCCAGGGGCTTTCGATATATTACCACCTGAGCGCAGTTTTTTTTTTTGTCGCATGAATTGACAAGTTTCCGACATCATGCTGTAACTGTGTGTCAACTTTTCCCACCTCTGCGTGTCGGCGTCGGTGGCGGGTTTTGAACTGGGTCCGGCGGCCAGGTTTTCCGGGCCGAACCAAGACGCTGTTCGTGGCAAGTTAATTACCGAGCAACACGGTCGGCTCCCGCAGCGACAGTTTTCCTCTGTTGCTGCCTGTCCGGCGCCGCCGTGCTGGCCGGGCGAGGGAGCCGTGCACGGATCGCCGGACGGGTGCTGGTCTGTGTGTTCTAGCGTCGCTCTCACCTCGCACTGTTTCGTATGGCTCCGTAGCACTGTTCTCCGGCTCGAGGAACTCTAATATGCAAACACATTCTGTCTCTGTAAGTGTCTTTTCAGCATGCATTCAAAGGTTTCCGAATCAGGGTAGCAAGTTACTGTTGTTTGTTTCAACCTGTGGTGTCGAATCACTAGCGGATCCAGGGGGAGGGGGCAAAGCGGCCATGCCCCCCCCCCAAAAAAAAAACTGAAATCGGCGCAAATTAACACATTTCCTGATATAAGAAAATCTAAGAAACTTTTACTAAGGAAAGTTTGTTTTAAATGAGCTATCAATGCATAAGCAAGCGAAATCCGATGAGTTTTCAGAATTGTGTGAGACTTTTTGGAATTCCCCCCCCCCCCCAACCACCGTTCTGGATCCGCCAATATGCCGGAGCACCACCACAGCACCGGCGCGGAAACCTCTCACTCATCAGAGGAAACTTCCGACGTAAACAACGAGAACGGCCGTAAACAAAGCCCTCTTCACAGTCGGCCGCCGGCTTTCAGGCACGGAAGCCAGACTGACAAATTACACGTTCCGGAAGTTCGTCCGGGAAAGAGGCTATAGCTGTCGCGTGTGACAAAGAAAACACAGCACGCATTCAACGAAACCCTCACCGAGAACGCTCGCTGAAACGCTCGCTGAGAACGCTCGCTGAAACGCTCGCTGAGACGCTGCGTCTGAACGTGCCATCATGTGTGCCTGCGAGGCTTACAGCAACACTCTGGCGCGGCTGTGCGTGCCTGGCATGGTGCCAACAGCCGCAAGGCACGCGGTGGGTGATGGACAGTTTGGTCGGGGGCGTTCACCTCAGCTGCCCATCCCCTCCCCGCATAGGTGTTGGCGAATTCAGATTAGGTCGGCGGAAGCATCGCCAAGATATCGGGGAAGAGAATGCCGCCTCCGCCCTCCTGGGATACGGTAGATGAAACTCTGATCTGGCTTGGTTAGTTGCGAGCTGCTCTGGCAAATAGTACCAGATGTATGTGATTCAATTCAGTTGGCTCAATCTGCTTTGAGAGTCCCGGTTCAAAAGTGTTTTGATGATACGCTCCGAAACAGGTGTTTCGCTAAACCACATACCTGATTTGACAGCCTTTCTACCTCCCCGCGCTCCAATCTACAGTAAACATCATAAAACCGCACAGAGCTACTTGAAGCACGAAGATTATGTCACGGATTACAAGAGCCCTCCGACAAAGGCTCCGATAATCCCGCACAAGAGAAGCCGACTCGTCCGGCTTACCGACCGAGCAACGGGAGGTGGCACTTCACAACAACCGGGAGTTGAATCATGCTCGTTATCCTTGTACATTCAATTACTCCGAGTTCTCGACCTGTCACGACACCGGAGTATTGTTTCGGAGCAATGGACTCCGCGAAATACCCCGGTATCAAATCAGACCTCATCGCGACTGGCACCGTGTCATCGTGACCCCGCCACATCAGACCGTCCTTGCAATGTAGGCTGAGAGACGGGTGGTGGCCCCCGTTGTGGTGCGCAGCGCGAGGCCACCGCCGCTCAGCACCGCGCTAGGCCGCGCACGAGTCAGGTAACGGGACAGGGCAGACAGCAAAGACAGCGCAGACAGCACAGACAGCACAGATGCGCAGACAGCACAGACAGCACAGACAGCGCAGAGGCGCAGACCGCACAGACAGCGCAGACAGCGCAGACCGCACAGACAGCGCAGATGCGCAGTTGATAGAGGAGACGGTGCGCGGCGCTAGACACAGAGACGTCACTTCGGCGCAGCGTGGGAATACGTGACGGATGGGTGGGAACTGTGAGCGAACTGGGGGGCAGGTGACGGGCGACAGACAGGTAGCCACCGGAAGGGATTCAGCAGCGGCCGGAAGCGACACGTGCCCTGACACTGACATCAGCACTAGCCAGGACCACAGGCTCTCACTACCTCAGTACCCCACACCGCTCACAGACTCACAAAACACCAGCCCGCTCGCGACTCACCTCGTCTCGCAGCTGACCACCGCCCGCCCCTGCCGCCACTCACTGCCGCGTCATGGCCTCTACCACTGCGCTCCCCGCTCTCCAAACTAGACGGTCGCGTCACTGGCCTCAGACGCGGTCCGCGGCCCGGCGCGCCCGGCAGTCAGCTATCGACACTAGCGTCGCCCCCGGCCGAATGGCGAACTAACGGGCAGCAGGGCGGAACAGCGACGGTGCTGCCCCCACGGCCGGTGATGGCGAACTGTTTTCCGTCGCAGGTGGGGACAATGCAGAGGGCGCAGCTGGCTCTCCAGATCCACGAGATAGTCTGCATAGTGCATGGAGTTCTAGTCTGCCCGATACTTTAAATTTAGTGGGTTGGTTTTAGGGACTGGAGAGAGGAGAGGGTTCATGAGATGAAGTATGCACTCTGCATAGGGTTCTAGCCAGCCCAGATACTGTGGGTTGTTTTTTGGGGCTAGACAGGGCTTGGAAATGGCAGGTGGGGTTGTAGGGCTGAGGTGAGGAGTCGACCCGGTTCCATTAATTCCGTTTTCGTCTCTGACATTGGGCTAAGGAATTCGACCCCGACTTCCACCCTGGCCAAACTCAGATCAACTCAGATCAACTATGACTCGATTTCACAACCCTGGACTAGGGAAGCGGAGTCTGAGGGTTCCATCGACTCTGATTCCGACTCCGAGTCTCACCCAAATAGCTGACTGCGGACGACTCAGACTCACTCCACCGCAGACTCCAGAGTCCTCAGGCTATGGTACCAGAGTCCATAGTCCTAGGGCCTAGGGCCTATGGTACCAGAGTCCGCAATATAGGGTACCAGAGTTCATAGGCCTAGGGCCTAGGGTACCAGAGTCCTCATCCTAGTGTACCAGAATCCATAGTCCTAGGGCCTAGGGCCTAGGGTACCAGAGTCCGCAATCTAGGGTACCAGAGTCCGCAGCCTAGGATACCAGAGTCCCCAGGCTATGGTACCAGAGTCCATAGTCCTAGGGCCTAGGGCCTAGGATACCAGAGTCCGCAGCATAGGGTACCATAGTCCGCAGCCTAGGTTACCAGAGTCCGCAGCCTAGGCTACCAGAGTCCGCAGCCTAGGATACTAGAGTCCGCAGCCTAGGGTACCAAAATCCGCAGCCTAGGATACTAGAGTCCGCAGCCTGGGGTACCAAAGTCCGCAGCCTAGGATACTAGAGTCCGCAGCCTAGGATACCAGAGTCCTCAGCCTAGGATACGAGAGTCCGCAGCCTAGGATACCAGAGTCCGCAGCCTAGGATACCAGAGTCCGCAGCCTAGGGTACTATAGTCCACAGCATAGGGTAACAGAGTCCGCAGCCTAGGGTAGCCGGTCTGCCTAGGAGCTGCTGTTTCAGTTTGTCCGTAAAAGTGAAAACAAACAACTAATTAGTAAGGTGATCAGTTGAATTGAGGCGAATCTTTTCACAAATACGAGAAAAATATCGCTATTCTACGAACAACCAGCTTACGCCATTTTCACAGAGATGGGGAAATATTTGTTGCATTAACGCGTATAACGAGGTAAAGGCGAGCCAACTGCCACTTAAGGTTGCTCCACACGAGCAATGACCCAGCGAGTAGGGATCATTACCACTCGATACATTAGTGGAGGGCGAGAAAACTAATGCAATGGAATGCAATTTCAGCGAGTGAAGCAACCAGGCGAATACCACTTGCAATAATTACCCCAGTTTTACACAGTCATGGCACAAGTTACCTACAGTACATTCAGTTTATGCATACAGGCCACTGAGAAATTTTCAGCCGAGAACTAACGCCCACGCAGTCAGTCAAGTGTAGAAATACCGTTTCGAGGGATGAAGCAACGTAGCAACACCTCTCAAGGACATGCAGTTCACACCAGAAAATCTATACTAGCACGCAATACACTGCATCCCTCTAACTCACCCAGCGTTAAGCAATCTGCCTCCTCCCTACTGATCTCAGCCTCCCGCTCCGGCTCCGCGCTCAGTCTCCATCGCACTGTCCGCCGCGTGACGTCACATATATCCTCTGACGTCACGAGCGGCAGCGGCAGCGGCAGCGGTGGCGGTGGCGGTGGCGGTGGTGGCGCCACGCCGTCTGGTAACGCCCCGCGAGCGGCGGCCGCCAAGCGACCACTGCTCCGCCCGCGGTGCGGCCGTCCCCCTGACGAATGTGCCACCAGCGGGCGTCGCCTCAGCTCGCCGTCGCTCCCATCGGGGAGGTCAAAGCGACCTCGGAGATCCCTTGGAGGTCCTTCGGAGCTCCTCTGAGACATGTTGAGCCGTCCGGACTCCTCCAGGGGGCAATCCCAACCGGCGAACACATGCCGCGTGTTGCCTGCCGCAGTCCCCGCGTTCCCCGCGCTGCTCGGCCGCAAACCGCCTCCATCTCGCATACCGCGCTTATCAAACCGTCCGTCAAAAGCCTTGCAAACATCCATGTGTCATCCTAATCACAGGAGCCTGAAAAGAGCGCCGCCGCAGCCGGCGGGGCTGGAGGCGCATGCGAATGCCGCCCCGCTGGGTCTGAATGGCCCTCCCGGGGGTGGAGGGCTGACACAGCCCACGCGCGCGCCGCCGGGTCACGGATGACGCCCATGGAGCGGCCGAGACAAACAGTGGAGGCGCGAGCACCCAGCCCTGGTGCAGCCGCCGAGTAATTATACATGGCGGTGATGAGCTGTGTGTTTGCGGGGCGTTTTCTCGCACGGATGAGCGAGTTCGGGGAGTTCGGGAAGGTAATAGCATCGTAAACAACCGCAGAAGACAAAAGCTGCGCCCGGAAAGAGCCTCAGCGCCGTAGCGAACGCGCAGCTGAGATCACTTTCACCGAGCGCCTCAGCGCCGGAACACTGGCCGGGGAACGACCCCGTACCCTGCCGCAGCTGCTCTCTTGAGTCTACATCAGATGCCAACCGGTAATCACCACAACAATGGCTAATCTGTGGCCCAGCTCTCGTGTGCGCTGCACCAAGGGCACCGAAGATAATGACTCTAATTTCCGAGTGAGTTATTACAAACCTCCTTAATTAGCGTTTTATTGTTCGCATTATTTGATATAATCTTACCTCGGCAAACTGGGGCTCCGGGTCAGGGTGTAACGGAATGGAGGCCATAAGGCATAACGATAACATAACACGATAGTATAACGAGCTGCGCCTCCGATGGCGACCTCTTCCGTCAGAGGGCGCACGAACCGGCCAGGAGGACAGGAGCGGATCCAGGGGGGGGGGGGGGGGGGGGCAATCCCCCAAATAGAAATTGGCGCCCCTGCGCCGAAGTCGCAGGCGCGCCAGGAGTGACACATTACGCGCCTAAAGATACACCTGGTGCCTTCAAACATCAGCGTTATCATACACTAGACATGCACATTGCACACAATGCCCTCTTACTTTGATTAAATGGAAGGCGCCCCAACTGGTAAGCAGTAGCCACCCACATAAATGTTCAGAGGCACTGAAGGCGCCCCTATGGAAAATAACGTTTAATGGACCGAAGGACATGGCTATTTTCGTCGAGAAGGCGCCTATTGATGCGCCGACAGAATCCAGAAGTGCATCCCGAATCTGTGGAGGGCGCCCTAAATCAAAGGAGGGCGCCCTCAAACCGACAGAGGGCGCCCCCAAACCCATTGAGGGCGCCCCCAATTCCGGAGAGGGCGGCCCGATGCACGAAAACATCCCGAACTTCGGAACTTCGGACGGGCGCCCGCGAAACTCGGAAGTGCACCCTCAAACGCGATGAGGTGCACCCCGAATTTGATGAGGGCGCCCCCAAACCCATGGAGGGTGCCTCCAAATCATAGCAATGTCAAAATGGTTTTGGTGTGTTACAATAATGAGTTATTTTGGCGCGACACTGCAATTTTTTCACGACAACCTTGCCGCCCTCATGAACATGGCGCCCCGTCAGGTGCCGAAAAATGCGCCCCTCGGGCCTGCTGCCCCGCTCAATGCAAATCCTGGCTCCGCCCCTGCAGGAGGAGTCACTCGGGCATTCACCGCGACGGCCACAGCGCAGTAATGGCCCTCTCGCGCAACTCACGCAACCCGCGCCGCGTGTGCCGAGCGCGTCACAAGCGCCGCACGAGTCGCAAGCGCCGTGGGCATAACAAGCGCCACATGCGCCACGTTCGCCACATGCGCCACGTTCACAGCGTGCGTCGAGTGCGCCGCGTGTGACGCGTGTGTCGCGTGTCTGTTGCGAGAGCAGGACGTCGGAGGAGGCCGTCGGTCGGCGGTTGTCGGCGCGGCGGGGCGCCACTTACTGTCTGAGCGAGACGGCCACACCCCAGAGCGTGGCCCGGCGCACACGAGCGGCCCGGGTCGTGACGTGGTGGTTCGGCGGCGTTCCGGGCCCCAGGTCACGGGTCAACGGAGGGTGGAACGGAGACAATGAGGCGCCGAGCTTCCCCGCTGCCGTCCAGGCCACGAAACGGTGATTTGGTGGTCACCAACTTCGCAGTCGTGAAAACTGATGATTGGTTGAGGATGAAGGCAGGAAGATGAATGGTACGGGGTCGTGACGGTTTGAGTAAAGCTGGAGTCATCGCAGAGAAATGTTTAGTGCCTAACGATAGTTGGTGATGCTATGTGATAACATGGTATCTCCTTTGTCCGCAGTGAGGTTGAGCGAAAGTTCGAACGTCTGGAGCTCGTAAAAAACTGACCCTGGTGGACAAATGTCCGGCCATAGGTCCAGTGGTCACATGCGCATACACGAAGAACGTGATCGGTCACATGTCCGTACACGTGCCACGTGATCGGTCAGATGTCCGTACACGTGCCACGTGATCGGCCAGATATCCGTACACGTGCCACGTGCTCGGTCACATGTCCGTGCACGTGCCACGTGCTCGGCCACATGTCCGTACGCGTGCCACGTGCTCGGCCACATGTCCGTACACGTGCCACGTGCTCGGCCACATGTCTGTACACGGTCCGTACGTTTGCCACCGGGAAATGCATCGTGGGAACCGAGCCCGTCACGTGGCATGCCAAGTCCAGGAGAGCTCAACATGAAATTCCAAATCACACTTCACGACTTATCATAGAAATTGAGTCCCAGTTCCGTGGCCGCATCGCAACACCTTGTCTATGGTTCACCGTTTGGTGCTAAGATTTAAGAATAGCGTGTGCACTAACTAAAAGGTGCCAAATGGAATCCAGCGCGCTAACACTGAATGGTCACTTGAGTCTTAGCATACATGCCTAAAACATTATCAACCAGTTAGTGGCATGTGCCGACTGGAGAAGTTAACAAACTTTCCAAATACAGGGAGGTGGTGAAAGCAAACCCCTTCGCATTGCACTCAGTGCAGTGTCCGGGTAAACGTTCGCGCGGTAACAGTGTAAATATGGGGATGAAATGAAAACATCCGATAACAGCCTGGGTAATGACAAGGCAGATTCTGGTAAATATGCCGATGAACTTTAAATAAACGCGTTATCGGAAGACACACAAATATACGACCGGATCTGTTCCATCTCTCAACGCAAAATCGGCACTCGAAACACAGCATGACTGCGGATGCCCGCCGCTTATAAACGAGCAAAGCAGCGACTCACCGTAGCGTCCATTCGATTTCACGGGAACTACGTGCGGCACTAGATTCATGAACCGATGCCATCTACGGCGACAGCCGCTGACCAAATGACCACTGCGGCGTCTCCAATGGTGAATGGCAGCGCCTTCAGCCTCCATTGCGTCGCGCCAGCGAAAGGACCCATTGTGGAGTGCTGCTTCGTATTCCCGAGTAGTGACAACGAACGCGCTCCGACGGTCGTCGCCATACATCGAACGAGCGCATCTGGCGATCAGCTCCACAAAAACACTCCCGGGGGGAGGGGGGGGGGCATGGCGTGGTCCTGTCGCCACGGCTGCTGAGTTACGAATGAGTCGCTGGACGCCATCCGCAACGTACCGCTGGCGAAGGAGGAGAGTCTGTATCGCCACAACACTACTCTTAGGCAGATAAATAATAAAACAATCGGAGAGTACCGTGACATCGAAAAGTGACCCATGGCATAGAGTTGTCAAGACAAAATTTTGATAAATATATCTGTGAGGCAGAACGTCTTGCTTCTAATATTGCTTAACAGGTTATTCACTTGTGAATTAGCGTGATGTATGAAATACTAATAGTAGCTCACGATACGCTCCAGGAATTATATCTGCTTCCGACACCTTCAGTCAGAGCCCAGAGGCACTCCAAGAGTACAAGAGTACCTCTTGGTACTCTTGTACCTACTCCCGAGAAGCCTCACCCCCGCGTGCAGACAATGCGAGAGATACTCACCCCAAGTGTGCAGACGAAGCGTTCTTGGTCATATCGCACCACTCCCTTCAGCACGTCCAGGTACTTGAACATGCACTCAGCTCGCGCATGTTGCAGCACTTCTTGAACTGCTGCTGCACCTGCTTCCTCAGCGCCTTAGACTTAGTGCGCTCGACGACAGCTCGTGGCAGGAACTTGGTCCAGCCGACGACCTGCTCGACGAACTCAATGTTGGACTTCTTGTCGAGCGCGTTCGGTGGCAGGTCCCGGAAGAAGCGGCGGATATCGAGGCAGCCCAGATGAACGGCTGTCTCTTGGTTCACCGAGCACCTCTCCTGGCTCAGGTAGTCGTCTCGCACCTGAGAGAAAGAACAGAGTATCAGCAATGCTTCCTTAAATACTTTCGAAGTTTGCAACGGAGAAGTAAGACAGCAAAAGCGAAGTTTACCAAATACTGTCATCCGGCCTTCGATTTCAGTTTCATTTCCGTCATGAACATTAAGCTGGCAATGGCGACAGGAAACCAGCTTGCTGCCAAACGAAACTGGCACAGGATAACAACACACAGGCGAGGGAGACCATCAGCGCACAACAGCAGTTGGCTAGTACTCGTTGTTCTTTTCCACTAATCGTGAGTGAATCGGGTCGATACCAGGGAGTTAGCCCCGCACCACCCCAACTCTCCACCACCGCAACACATGTTAACCCGTCCTAAAAAGACAACAAACGATGTGCCCGCCACGCTCCAACCGTCAGCCAGCGGGCGATAAAAGTCTGTTTTTCCTCTGCGGGGCGTCTTTTTGTGGGTGGCACAGGAGCGCAGCGGCGGACAAACGCAGCAAGGCGCGTCGGCAGTACAGCGCGACGCAGGCCAAGGTAGACACATACAGCACAACGAACGGGAAGTGGATCCATCCGTGTACACTGTGATTCGATCCAACCAGGGCGTGGGAACTATGTTCAAGTTGGGGGGGGGGGGGGGGCAGGAGGCATTCTGAAGTCCCCTGTTCCCTGTTCCTACGCCTATGGATCCAACCCCATTGAAATCAGACTGAACCGAGTCGGAAAGGTCACTTAAACTCAGCAGGATATTATAATTTACCCCTCTATTAATTTAATAACCTAAAGCAGCGTGCGAGCAGGCCACAACTAACTGCTACTCTCGACACCTCTCGACACCTTTCCGACTCCACCACAACCACAGTCAGACCCCCCCCCCCCCCCCCCCCCCCATCGACCCCCGGTCACTCGGCATCTTGGTTCTCAGCGCGGTGAGTCGTGAGCGCTGATGTAGCGGCATTACAAGGTGTAATTTTTACCGCCAATATATAATGAGCGTCCCGCGCCCATGATGATACGTTTCTCTATGATTCGGTCTTGCACCACGTCTGGTCGCCAAGTAGTTAGGTCATTAGTGGTGTGCAACAGTGTGGCGCATATTTATCATGCCTAATTCTGTGGGTTGAATTTGCTAGTTTCGAGTGCAAATGCAGATTTGATTGTTAAAGTACACTGGCGTGTATAAGGATGTCATAGCCCATAGGTGTCAATATTACATACCTAATCAACATCTGATCATTTCGAATATAGGATTTTGATTTATTTAAAAGCAATCTAACCAGGTTTCATTATTGTTGCAGCAAAATCGTGATGGTTGAACAATAGAACAAAATGGCGATGAGAAATGAGAGCCTCGGAAATTATCGTGCCGTCTGTGATAGCCTTCCTAGGTCGGAATCCGTGAGGAATCATAATAACGGTATATGTCAGTATTGGCCTGAGTACCGGAAATTTGCTCAACACTTATCTGACCTTGTTAAAAACTGATTGCAATCGTCTGGCCAGCGAATCGAGATAATTTCTGACTGAGGCAGGGACCGTGACGAGGCTGGCCTTCCGTGCATATTCTAATTTAGTTCCAGTTCATAAATATCGGTGTAAGCCAGGCCGAAACAAGACGCAAATCCGATCACCTGGTCCCTGGGAGTTGAATTTAGAACGGTATCAGATCAAACCTCTATCTCCGACATGATTGCTCAAACGCCAATACCAATCCACTGCCATGATTGGCTAATGGTTACACAGAACAGCGGAAAGCATTCCATTGCATTGCCACACTTTATGGGGGTATATATATAAATATATATATATATAT
>JAXIVJ010013384.1:12500-37367 GCA_036785665.1 Chirona hameri | reverse complement strand
ACGAAGATTATATTAAAACGGTAAAATCTTGCATCGGCGACACAGTCCGACAATATATATATATATATATATATATATATATATATATATATATATATATATATATATATATATATATATATATATATATATATATATATATATATATATATATATATATATATATATATATATACATATATATATATATATATATATATATATATATATATATATATATATATATATATATATATATATATATATATATATATATATATATATATATATATATATATATATATATATATATATATATATATATATATATATATATATATATATATATATATATATATATATATATATATATATATATATATATATATATATATATATATATATATATATATATATATATATATATATATATATATATATATATATATATATATATATATATATATATATATATATATATATATATATATATATATATATATATATACCCTGTACCCTGTATATGATAACGTAGTGTATAATGATGATAAGTATTATAAATCCATACAACTAACAATAAACGACTGCCTTTTCTACGAAACTTTGATTATGATGATTAGGGGAGATACAGTTAAGTTTTCTAAACAAAAAGCAAAACGCGTAAGGACAACAGAAGCGAAGTTAATGGCCGAAATTACTGAAGCAGAAAACAAATTTACATCATCAGGCCTTCAAAGTGATGCTACTCAGCTAAACATAATCAAAACCAAACTTGAAGAGCTAAGACGTCCAATTATTGACGGACTGATTGTTCGGTCGCGGGTGGCCTGGCATGAGCATGGGGAGAAAAATTCAAAGTATTTTTTTATCTTTAGAGAAAAGAAACTATAACAAGAAATGCATTCAATATATCAATGACGGGAATGACATCATTTCAAAGGCGGATGTAATAATTGAAAACTTCTCGAATATTTTGAAAAATAAATATAATTCCAGGATAGCAATACGCCAGATCCTTCATTCATAGCGAATCATATAACAAATAGGCTAGATTCAGACAATAGGACGGAACTCGACGCGGATATAACAATGTTGGAATTAACTAGTGCATTAAACTCTATGAAGAAAGGCAAGACTCCCGGTTCAAATGGCTTCCCTGTCGAATTCTTCCGTTGTTTTTGGTCGGAAATAGGCCCATTTCTGTACCGGGCAGTTAGAACCTCGTCGACTGAAGGTTACGAGCTTCCTTCTCACCGTGAGGGCATCATTACACTTATCCATAAGAAAGGGAAATCACCTCATACTTATAAGGGATGGAGACCAATAACATTGTTAAATTCAGACTATAAGATTATATCAACCGCAATCGCCATGAGACTTAAAAAGGTAATGCCAAAGTTAATTAGCCCAGCGCAAACAGCCTACACTTCCGGCCGGTATATTGGAGAAAATATAAGGCTTGATATAATTAGATGATATTATCATATGATATGCTTGATATTATCAGCTTGATATAATTAACTGGACCAATAACAATACAAAGCCAGGGATGATAATAGCCGCTGATTTTGAAGCGGCTTTCGAGTCAGTCGATTGGGATTATTTAAGATTAGTCATTAGCGAGCTTAACTTTGGCCCAAAACTGAGAGCATTAATAGACCAAACATTTTTAAATACTAAAAATCAATCACCTATTCTACTAAACGGATATATCGGCAAAAAGATACAGCTAGAACGTGGCATAAGGCAGGGAGACCCAGCCTCAGGATATCTATTCAACATAGCAGTTGCTGTATTAGCTGAACAAGTTGCGAAGTCTAATCAATTGACTGGAATACAAATAAATCAGAATCAAGAAATAAGAATAAGTCAATACGCCGACGATACAATTATATTTGTAGACGGAACTGAACGTTCAATCACAGGAGCTGTCAAGGAGCTAGTCACTTTCGGCAATCACTCGGGTTTGAAAATAAACCTTGAAAAAACCGCAGGTATGTCAGTAGGGACATTAGCAGATCAGATTAGTACAGAACATAGCATACAATTTGTGGATGAGCTGACAGTTCTGGGGATAAAAATAGACCGAAACGGTACAAATGTGACGGAACGTAATATGCTACTAAAAATGCCTGCATTAAAAAATGAATTGGAACAGTGGAAAAGACGTAACCTTACACCAATTGGAAGAATATGTATAGTCAAGGCTTTGTTACTATCTAAACTTGTACATTTATTCATCGCACTTCCTAACCCTTCAAGTAAATGTATAAAAGAACTAGAGAGGCTTCTATTTGCATTCATTTGGGGTCATGAAAAAGATAAGATAAAACGTACTAAACTAGTACAAACCCAATCAAAAGACGGTTTAAACATGGTGCATATAGAGTCATTTATCAAATGTATGAAACTGACGTGGTTGAAACGATTGGCAACATCACGTGCCGACTGGACACTACTCGCTACACAGGAACTTCCAGACATCGAATTGTTGTTAACGTACGGATGTCGGAAGTTGCAACAGATACAAAGCAAGTTATCAAACCCTTTCTATATAGATATCATCGATGCTTTGATAAAGTTCAATCGCGAATATAAACCATGTAACGAGGAAATTATATCTGAGAAAATATGGTTTTCAGATTGGACAAAATATTCAACAAATATAGTTAGAAGTTGGAACGAACGAGGATTACGCTTCATAGGAGACTTATATAACTCAAACACAGGAACAATTTATTGCAAGCAAGAAGTAGAAAATATGTATGGAATTAGTATGACGTTCTTATGCTACGAAACCTTAGTGCGAAGTCTGCCGCAGGATATACGTAGAAGTATTGACAAGACGCTGATAAATAAACCAAACATACCATATAAAATAAACTTAGTATTGAATAACAAAAAGTTCTCAAAGCAAGCTTATAATGCGTTTATTTCGAACGCTTCAACACAAAATAACAATACCAACGAACGTCTGCGAGCAAAATGGGTGGCAGATATAAGTAATTACACGGAAGGAAGTTTAGATAATGTTAGTGCTGCAACGACCTCCACTTATCTTGTATACCTTCATTTTCGAATAGTAAATAGAATTTACGCAACTAATAAATATTTGAAAACAATACATATAAAACAATCAAGTAACTGTACATTCTGTGAAACAGCTATTGAAACCATTAGCCATCTCTTTTGGCACTGTCCCAAAACTCAACTGTTCATTAAGGAGATACTATCACATTTAAGGACAACATACCAAGTCATAATACATATAAATGCATTTAACTGGTTTTTCCTTGTTGAAACGTCCAACTTAGAAGCGCTTATAATATCATTATGTAAGGCCTGTATACATAAAGCACGATTAATGTCAACTCAACCAAGTATACAAATCATGATGCAATTGCTAAAGCTCGAAATAAAAAAAGAATATTACGTTGCCAAAGCGAAAGGCAGTTTAGATAAATTCGAGCAAAAATGGGAACGGCTGAGGCAAGTGTTTGAATGAAGGGTTAGTAAAATTATTAACTTTTCACTCATGCTTTCATTTCATTTAATTCATGTGCTATGCTTTGTTTGCATCAACCAGTTGTGACTATGGGGTGGGCCTGTGCTGCTTCCGGGCGTGTGATTCATGCGCCTACAACGAAACACACATACACACACACACACATACACATACACATACACATACACATACACATACACATACACATACACATACACATACACATACACATACACATACACATACACATACACATACACATACACATACACATACACATACACATACACATACACATACACATACACATACACATACACATACACATACACATACACATACACATACACATACACATACACATACACACGCACGCACGCACGCACGCACGCACGCACGCACGCACGCACGCACGCACGCACACACACACACACACACACACACACACACACACACACACACACACACACACACACACACACACACACACACACACACACACACACACACACACACACACACACACACACACACACACACACACACACACACACACACACGCGACGCGCGGGGTCCGCCGATGCCGCTGATGAGGCGTTTGATGTTGTGTGGGTGATTGTATGTTTGAAGTGTTTTCTATGTTAAAAAAGTACACAGCTGATCCGTGTCATGTGTAATTTGTATATGTGTATGAATGTATGTTAAAATACACCACCGGCGGAAGCCGGATAAAGTGGGAAAAAACTTTTGAATTCATTGTAATTTGAATGTCGAATAGTAACTTCATAACTTCCTTCTCGATGTAAAGAAAGCCCGAAAATGTCTCAATTTGCTTTATAATCATCAACGATCGCGCAATTATGTTAATACCAATGAATACCTATCTTCAAGACAAGTTCAAAGATATATAACATCGCCGTGTAGGTCAAATTGGAAAGGTGACCTTGCGCCGTGACCTTGACCTTAGGTGAAGGTCATCAAATGTTAGAAAGAAGTCATGCTGCACAGCATTAAACGCGTCTTGATGATAACAACAAAATGACGTTTATCGTGCCCTTCTAGCTTTATTCAGTCAACAGTTATTAGCGAATAACTTATTTTGTATATAAAATAGCATGTAAAATGGACATATTTGCGATATTTGAAGGCAAATATCCATCAATTTTATTTTTGCACTTAATTGACACGTCCTTACAGGTAAAAATAGCTTGGCGAAAAATTTAACCCAAGTCCGCGAAAGAAAAAATGGGGATACCTTTTAGGTCATATGGAGGCTCCTGGGGCCCGGAAGGCCCCCTGAAATTAGCCCCCCCCCCCATATTGGGAGGCTGGATCCACCAGTGATACTAGCTAAGTAACGCTATTAGTTACTTAGCATATGCTAATGATGGATAACTAGTAATACCGATAACAGCTATGTTATTTATTCGGAAATTCGGAAACTATATATCTGAATGTATTGTCGAATGCATCATTGAGCTTATATGTACCTTTAATCTGTCATGCTTGGATGTTTTGTGAGCCTGGGTGGAGTTCCAATAATCCAGTGGGCGCATTTTATAGCATAACTGACATTGCACCCACACCCATGTTGGTAAAGGTGTGTCGCGAGCAACGAATCTCACTGCACATGGTGGTATTTCTCTCTCACTGACGAATCTCACTGACCATGGTGGTATTTCTCTCTCACTGACGAATCTCACTGACCATGTTGGTAAAGGTGTCGCGAGCTACGAATCTCACTGGCCATGGTGGTATTTATCTCTCACTGACGAATCTCACTGACCATGGTGGTATTTCTCTAATTCACTGACGAATCTCACTGACCAAGGTGGTATTTCTCTCTCACTGACGAATCTCACTGACCATGTTGGTAAAGGTGTCGCGAGCTACGAATCTCACTGGCCATGGTGGTATTTCTCTCTCACTGACGAATCTCACTGACCATGGTGGTATTTCTCTAATTCACCGACGAATCTCACTGACCATGGTGGTATTTCTCTCTCACTGACGAATCTCACTGACCATGGTGGTATTTCTCTCTCACTGACGAATCTCACTGACCATGTTGGTAAAGGTGTCGCGAGCTACGAATCTCTCTGACCATGCTGGTATTTCTCTCTCACTGACGAATCTCACTGACCATGGTGGTATTTCTCTAATTCACTGACGAATATCACTGACCATGGTGGTATTTCTCTCTCACTGACGAATCTCACTGACCATGTTGGTATTTCTCTAATTCACTGACGAATGTCACTGACCATGGTGGTATTTCTCTCTCACTGACGAATCTCACTGGCCATGGTGGTATTTCTCTAATTCACTGACGAACTGACCATGGTGGTATTTCTCTCTCATTGACGAATCTCACTGGCCATGGTGGTATTTCTCTAATTCACTGACGAATCTCACTGACCATGTTGGTATTTCTCTCTCACTGACGAATCTCACTGACCATGGTGGTATTTCTCTAATTCACTGACGAATCTCACTGACCATGGTGGTATTTCTCTAATTCACTGACGAATCTCACTGACCATGGTGGTATTTCTCTAATTCACTGACGAATCTCACTGAACATGGTGGTATTTCTCTAATTCACTGACGAATCTCACTGACCATGGTGGTATTTCTCTAATTCACTGACGAATCTCACTGACCATGGTGGTATTTCTCTCTCACTGACGAATCTCACTGACCATGGTGGTATTGCTCTAATTCACTGCCGCTGGGGATGGGAAACATACAGCAGTATGTTGTCTATATTTAGTATTTACTCTCACGATGTGGTTAGAACGCATTGATGCATGTGAACATAATTTACAATGTGTACAGACTTTCGCCCGTTGGGTCACGTTGATCACTTGGTTCACACCTCACACCAGCAGTCGTATAACATCTCTAGATTGTTATAATCATAATGTAATAATTAGCCATGCCGCAGCATCACGTTTTAAGTGTGTGACATGATTCGACTACATTGCATTGCCCCCATATCAGCTATGCCATCTCGTCCGTCAGAGTCGATGGGAAAATAATGGTGACACTTAGGTAAATGACAATCAAGAAGCTCGACACTTATTTCGTTGAGCAGCGGTTGAAAGTCGGGTTTTATGGACTGACTCTTTGGCACGATTTTTGTCAAACTTATGCACACGACACTTCAATATGAGCATGCTTTATGTGGCTGCACTCCGGCTCCTAGACAATGTCCCTATTCCGTCATAGCTATATTATATATATATATATATATATATATATATATATATATATATATATATATATATATATATATATATATATATATATATATATATATATATATATATATATATATATATATATATATATATATATATATATATATATATATATATATATATATATATATATATATATATATATATATATATATATATATATTTGTGTATTTGGGCAGAATATTTTCTTGGATACAGATGTCGTTGAACAGTATTGCATTCTTCGCCTTGGATACTTTTCGATTGAGTTTTTGTAATTTGTTGAAGGTTTCTTTGATCTTCAGAGGAACAGTGGTCAATATCTCAGTGATGTTCATATATATAGGTCATATTAGTCGACGTTTCGATTGTATTTAAACCAATCATTCTCAAGATATTACATAATTACATTACACTTTATATACTACAAGGTGATACAAAATGTAAGTTGATGTAAGCCGTCGCATGACTATTTTCGAAGTTTTTACTCGTTGAAAAATAGCAGTTAACATCGCATACAAGGTGACGGAGGAATATACAAGCTTGCGTTTCCGGGGAACACTTCATAACACATTTCATCGTTTCTACATATGTAATACATCATACATCGTTTCTACATATTGCATACATCATACAAGATAACCTAGGTGCAGTTGTTCACACATACTGGTAGTTCACACACCCCAGAGCGCCAGTGAGATGTGTGTGTTCATCTGTGTGTTGAGTGGTGGTTTGTACCGGGTTATGTATATGGCTTCTTGAATGAATAAACGGTAGTGGTCATTGATGGCGTCAAATGTTGTTGTGTTTTCCTTTAGAATTTTGTGGGTAGGTATTTGATGGTGTTTGTTGATCATGTGTTCCACTGGTCCGGTCTGTTCTATGAGGTGCATAGTGAGTCGCCGCGTCAAAGTCGTGGTGGTCGCACCAAGGTAGTACACGTTACGAGGCCTACAATCCTCATGGGGGCAACAAAATTTGTATACTACGTTGGTGCGATTAGACGGCTTTGTCGCGATGGGATTGTTTTTCATGACCAGTTGGCGTGTCTTTTTGCCCTGGTAGTATATGCGGAGCTGCACGCGGTCACTGTCGTTTTTACATTTAACATTTTTCTTCAAGATGTCTTTGAGGACTTTTTCATCAGTTTTGTACTGTGTGTTCATGTAGTTTTTGTAGTAGAGGTGATGTACTCGTAACGTGTACTACCTTGGTGCGACCTTGGTGTAGTAGAGACCTTGGTGTAGTACTACCTTGGTACTAACTTGGTGCTACCTTGGTGTAGTAGAGGTGATGTACTCGTAACGTGTACTACCTTGGTGTGCCTCGTAACGTGTACTACCTTGGTGCGACCACCACGACTTTGACGCGGCGACTCACTATGCACCTCATAGAACAGACCGGACCAGTGGAACACATGATCAACAAACACCATCAAATACCTACCCACAAAATTCTAAAGGAAAACACAACAACATTTGACGCCATCAATGACCACTACCGTTTATTCATTCAAGAAGCCATATACATAACCCGGTACAAACCACCACTCAACACACAGATGAACACACACATCTCACTGGCGCTCTGGGGTGTGTGAACTACCAGTATGTGTGAACAACTGCACCTAGGTTATCTTGTATGATGTATGCAATATGTAGAAACGATGTATGATGTATTAAATATGTAGAAACGATGAAATGTGTTATGAAGTGTTCCCCGGAAACGCAAGCTTGTATATTCCTCCGTCACCTTGTATGCGATGTTAACTGCTATTTTTCAACGAGTAAAAACTTCGAAAATAGTCATGCGACGGCTTACATCAACTTACATTTTGTATCACCTTGTAGTATATAAAGTGTAATGTAATTATGTAATATCTTGAGAATGATTGGTTTAAATACAATCGAAACGTCGACTAATATGACCTATATATATGAACATCACTGAGATATTGACCACTGTTCCTCTGAAGATCAAAGAAACCTTCAACAAATTACAAAAACTCAATCGAAAAGTATCCAAGGCGAAGAATGCAATACTGTTCAACGACATCTGTATCCAAGAAAATATATATATATATATATATATATATATATATATATATATATATATATATATATATATATATATATATATATATATATATATATATATATATATATATATATATATATATATATATATATATATATATATATATATATATATATATATATATATATTAATATATATATATATATATATATATATATATATATATATATATATATATATATATATATATATATATATATATATATATATATATATATATATATATATATATATATATATATATATATATATATATATATATATATTATATATATATATATATATATATATATATATATATATATATATAGATATATATATAGATATATATATATATATATATATATATATATATATATATATATATATATATATATATATATATATATATATATATATATATATATATATATATATATATATATATATATATATATATATATATATATATATAGATAAATATATATATATATATATATATATATATATATATATATATATATATATATATATATATATATATATATATATATATATATATATATATATATATATATATATATATATATATATATATATATATATATATATATATATATATATATATATATATATATATATATATATATATATATATATATATATATATATATATATATATATATATATATATATATATAGATATAGATATGGATATAGATATAGATATAGATATAGATATAGATATAGATATAGATATAGATATAGATATAGATATATATATATATATATATATATATATATATATATATATATATATATATGTATATATATATATATATATATATATATATATATATATATATATATATCCACAAATATCTATGCTAGCAATAATGACAAGCTGCTAACGATCCATTTAACTAGCGAAGCATCACTTTATGTTCGCCGAGAGATCAGTGACATTAATTTACTTCAAAAAAAGTTTTATACGCATACTCTTATGTCCGTGTGCATTCCACAGTGCACACCATCGACACACGTTTGGACAAGGCCGGGGCCGGGGCAATGTCCAGTCCCTGCAATGTAGCGGGCTGGTGTGTGCGAGTGAGTTCATTCACCCTGCCCGCGGTCCTGCCCCAGGTGATCGACGTGGTCGATACTCGACGGCGTTCCTTCTGAGTTTGTCGCGCCGTGATTGCCGACTGCGCTCAGTGACAAACACCTCCAGGCTACCCACAGAAAAAACACAAAACTCAAACACCATGCAGTACACCCCTGTTAGACAGACACGCGAGCAACGAGCTTTTTCCACTATATCTCAGGAAGTAGTTAGCCTGAAAAGCATGCCCAAGCAACTCCCATTCCTTTCAGTGGCACACCTAACGCATCCGGCTGCAAAGTGCCGCTGACAAACTGACTGCGGGCACAGCTCGGGGCAGCAGCTCGCCAGCTCAACTCACCTGTCACCGATGTGCAGCGGGGGTATCACCTGTTCTGCGCGGCGCGTGAAGCGTGCGGCGGCGCGCCCCCTGGTGGCCGCGGCGGCGGCAGCAGAAGCAGCGCGCCCCAGCCAGCGCGGCTGCCGCCCAGATCAATAGGCACAGCGGCCAGCGCAACAGGTGGCATGCCACGCCAGATCAATGCTCGCGCGTTGGCCGCGCGCATCCGGCGCGGCTGCGACCCATGCGACCACTGTCCTCCCTCCAGGCCCGCCTGCCCCGTCCCGCCCGTGTCACGCCCCGAGCTGAGGTGTCAGGTCGCCGCTACGGTGACACTCCTCCCTCCTTGTCAGAGGGACGGAGACGTCTCGGCCCCTCCCTCCCTTCGCTCCGTCCCGTCCGACAGCGGCTGCGACTGCGCCGAGGCAGCAGCGGTGGTCAGCTGAGCTGCTGACCACCCCTGCCCTCCCCTCTCGAGTCCGATCCCCACCGCCTCAGGCGGCGACCCCTTCTCGAGACCGTCGATTGGATTCCGGTCACGTGCTCGCCAGAGGAGATGGGCGGAGTGCAGCGATTGGGTAAAGAATGCACTTCGGCTCGGGGTGAGGCCAGCTAAACCGGTAATCGCCTGGACACGGACGCGGTTTGGCTTCCCCATCGCCGGACCGCAATTGGCGTGAAGTGGGAGTCTTCTGATCGGTGTCACGGGAAGGAAATCGTCAAGAAAGCGAACGATCAATCACAAAGTAAGATAGGCAATATGTTTATCCGGGCCAGAGACAGAAACACGTACCACCTTGTTTGCATCATGCCCACCAACGGCACATCCGGCAGTATCTGGAAATTACCACCACTCGGCACTACTCTTCCTCCCTCCAGGACCCAATCCTCCTCCAATTACTGGCCGTATATTGTCTTAACGGTGCTCGGCGCCACCTTCGCCGTGCCGGGGGGGGGGGGGACGTTTCGACGCCCCCTTCTAACTCGGCTTCTATAGGACGTAGACAAAAAAAAACACCGTTCGAAAGCTCGTCAGAATGCATTTTGAAACTATTTCAGGCAATTGTTTTCTCAGGTCAATATTGAGATCATCAGAGGTCATCAAGGGTCATATTTCCAAGTTATAGGACTTCGCTCCAGACATTCCCCGATAGCACAGGAACTATGATAGCTAGAAACAAACGAGAGAAGAAAAAAACAATGGAAAGCTCTTGCAAATGCAACACCCCCCCCCCCCCCCCCGGCACGGCGCGGATTAACCAACGAACGTGCTATCCAATCATCGTATTGGCTATAACAGTATTACGTGGCGCGCAAAAACGGACCCGGATGGAACATTTTACCTAATGACCACCATACCACCCCGTGGCGCCGAGTTGGCAAAAGCGTCTGCGTTGGGTGTGGGAGGTCCTTGGATCGAGGCTGACCTTTGTCAGTGTTTTCCTCGTCCGGCTCCTCGACCCAGGAGGTGGCAGTAACTGGGCAGTGTTCGCTCAGTCGCGGGGTTAACAGGCTCCTACCCAGGAGGTGGCAGTAACTGGGCAGTGTTCGCTCAGTCGCGGGGTTAACAGGCTCCTACCCAGGAGGTGGCAGTAACTGGGCAGTGTTCGCCCAGTCGCGGGGTTAACAGGCTCCTACCCAGGAGGTGGCAGTAACTGGGCAGTGTTCGCCCAGTCGCGGGGTTAACAGGCTCCTACCCAGGAGGTGGCAGTAACTGGGCAGTGTTCGCCCAGTCGCGGGGTTAACAGGCTCCTACCCAGGAGGTGGCAGTAACTGGGCAGTGTTCGCTCAGTCGCGGGGTTTACAGGCTCTTACCCAGGAGGTGGCAGTAACTGGGCAGTGTTCGCTCAGTCGCGGGGCCCGGTGGGCACTGCGAATAAAGCGCAGTGCCCACCGGGCGAACCGCTGCGGCCGCCGTACAGCCGCTGACCAGCGCACTATGGGCCAGGAGCCCGATCTAGCCCGCCATAATAGGTCGGAGCGATTTGTTTCGATTTAAATATGGGACATGGGGAAGAGTGGGGAGAACTGGGACCCATGAGAAGTGGGACCCAGGAGAACTGGGACCCAGGAGAAGTGGGACCCAGAAGTGGGACCCAGGAGAAGTGGGACCCAGGAGAAGTGGGACCCAGGAGAAGTGGGACCCAGGAGAAGTGGCACAGTGTGATTATTTGAAGAAATATATGGCCAATTCTATTAATTTTGTGTTTATTTACGCACTATTGTGACTTCTGCACATCACTATGACAACAGCTTCCTTTTCCATCGCGGCCTCTTCGAGATACGTGAGCGCTCCTGAAAAAGTGTGATTTTTAATGGTTTGTTAAGTACATTAAAAAAAATATATAATGCCTTATTGATTGCTTTTGACTTATGTTTGGAATCGTCTGAGCATATGGTGTCAAATATCAACGCTTAAAACCGGGATAATTGTTGCAATTTGATTGAACTGTTAGTTGATTAAAATAAGGCGCAGTGGAGAGAAGTGGGACCTCCAGGCCGACCGAGGGTCCCTCATCCCAAGGGGTACCCGCGGGTGACCAGGGTACCCTCTTGGATACGCCCCTGCATGCGTCCCAGGTCTCACTAGCACGTCCCACTTCTCCACATTTCTCACTTTTTATATATAATGAAATTGAGTCTTAAATATTAGTATTAGAAGCTCTGAAATCACAGGTTTTGAAGAGAAATGATTGTTCTGTCGAATGCTACTTCTTTCAGGTTCATAAGTCGTCAAAACTAATTTTTAGAAATTTGTCAAAGTTAACATTAATGTTTTGTCCCAGTTCTCCCCACTCTCCCCTACTGAAATGAAAATATTACATTACATCCTTCTTCATTACATCGTAAACATACATAGATTTCGCGAGCCGCGATCTCCCTGATGTAAGCTTCGTACAAAGGTCCGTGTTTTCGGTGCCGTTTATACCTCCACGTGTGATTGCACTCAAAAACTCTTGCCATATTCTTAATCCACGGTCTATTCTGAACATATTCATGTATGTCCCATATTGAGAGAAAAAAATCACTCCGACCAACTATGGCGGGCTAGATCGGGCTGCTGGCCCATAGTGCGCTGGTCAGCGACTGTTTGTTTAGTTGTTTATTTATTGACAATGAGCAACAGGCATTCACTCAATTACAGCTCAAGTCGAGTAATTAAAACACGCGACGACACGACAGCAGCACACACACGCACACAGTTTATAACAGACGGGCAAATATGATAACGAAAATGTGATACTAAAATAAAACAAAAGTTCATGAAACAGCAAATATGAATACGTTAAAAATAAACATAGGTGAACAATAGTTCGCAGGCATACTTTGAGGCTACGCAGACATAAGAACACGCTTGTAAAAGAAGACAAAAGATCGGTAAATGAGAAAACTCCAGCAGTAAAATAAGAGTAATAAAACTCGCATGCTCACCTCACACACACCCACACACAATCCTAACTCATCGCCACCAGTGTTGTGCAGCCTATACCGTTATACTCTTGACATATGATTTCACCTGCATTCTAAAAGCTCCTAAGGTATCATTAAAATAATAATTTATTATATCATTTTAGCACTGTGCGGCTAAAATGATGGGCTAAAATCAAATGAGGGCCTCTAGAGCATGTCCACCAGTCGCCTGCGGCTCCTGCAGTGGCTCGTCCGGTGGGTAACATACAACATGTTATACTGCGCTTTAAGCACATTATAACATATTGTATGTTAATAATAATCATGTTTTTCCTCAGCACGCTGAACTCGCTGAATTTTCATGATTTACAGGTAATGTTCAATATATTTATGTGAGATAACAATCAGGGCAAAATCTAACGTTCATTGATGTATACCAGGTTTAAAGGGACACTCCCACCTTAACATTAGTTTTGAGTTGAGATAGCCATGTTGTTGGATTTGCATTGAAATTAAGTAGGGTAGCAGTTAACACAACCACATAGGTCTAAGCAAAAATAATTGCGAGCTTGTTCTTGACAATTGTGACGAATAAACCCCACGTGTATTTGAATAGAGGTCTAAAGCCGATGACGTCATCTCTCTTTACCAAATGGTGATGATAGTCGACTTGTTTTAATTAGACTTGGAGATATGTGCGTGTTTCAAATGGTTTGGTAATTGGTTTGTTTTGTATTCAAAGCGCCAGAATAGTCTCGAAATAATTGTGCCATACTTTGGCAGCGTAAAGGATTTCTGTATAGCTCTCTAGAGCTCAATATGACGTCATCAACCCAAATATTAAAACTTAACTTCTTATGAAATTGAGCACTGTTTGCGAGAAACAAATGTCATAATCGTGTTCGGCAGCAATTATTTCATATTTTGCACCACAAGCAGCGTACATTTGACAACTTTTGGGAAGGTGGGAATGTCCCTTTAATGGTCCTAACGTCACTTTGTATGACTGTGCTTTGAAGGTGTCGTGGATCAAGAGAGCCATATTGAAGAGTTGTGAATTTGGGAATAAACTCTTCAACTCAAATTGCTACAGACTCAGAGAACTGCTAGTCACGGGAGATAGTAGCACACAAAACATTTCAGGGCAGGTCAGACCAGGCACGTAGCCAGGATTTCGTCCAGGGGGAGGGGGGCGGCGCCTCGAAAGGGCCCCTTCCCGAGCGTTGAAAGGGCTCCTTCCCAAGCGTTGAAAGCCCCCCCCCCCAAAAAAAAAAACGCATGCAAAGGCACGTTACTAGGCTGGAAAATGCAGTATGGCAGGTATGGCATGGGTCATACCAACGTTTAGGAGCTGGAGTTAGCAAACTGCCACATCAACTTTTGAACCAGCGACACGAATTTAGAATCAGCTATACCAACTTGGAATATTTTTTAAGCTCAAGACCTGGAACTCTTAAACAAATTGCCCCGCGGAGCGGCGCGAATTTTTTTAGTATTATGCCCTTGGTTTCTTTCTCGTCAATGCGTCGCATTGCGTATGGTGCGGACCTCTAAAATTGCTATATTGTGCGTTTAAAAGTGCGGGGAAAAGGTGCTAAAATGAACTATTTTGCCCAATAATATAGGAAAGTAGCAACATAACACATAAATGCGCCGAGAAACTGGCCGATTTTTTCTCTCCTAACTCGCATATAATTGAGTTTGTAGTTAAATTGCGCCGCGGAGCGGCACGAAAATTTGGAGTTTGATTCCCTTTACAACTGTATTCTTACTGTTGAAAGGCCCAAGGTCCCTTCAGATAGTCTAGGGGCCCCTCTGACCTTTTCTACGCCCTTCCGACCTGTTCAGGGACTCATCTGGGATCCTCGAAGCGAAAAGACATGATGTGGAGTGGGTGATATATATATATATATATATATATATATATATATATATATATATATATATATATATATATATATATATATATATATATATATATATATATATATATATATATATATATATATATATATATATATATATATATATATATATATATATATATATATATATATATATATATATATATAATACAAAGAGGGCTTACTCTACAGGAAAAAAATAAAATCAGACCTTTCGGGTATATTGTAGCACCCTGACGAAGGGTGTTACAATATACGCGAAAGCTCCGCTTTTAATATTTGTATTGTGGAGTAAGTCCTCTTTGTATTTAATCTTCATCTGGGATCTCTACGTGCTTTGACCCTTCCGGTCTCACCAGAGACTCCTCTCACCTTCCAAGAAGCCCCTCTCGTGTGTCAAGGGGCCCAATCGGCCTGTTCAGAGGTCCTTCTGACCTGGCCAGGGACTGCACTGGCTGCTTTGTCGCCCTGGCGACATGCTCAGGGGCAGGGGCGGCGGATTGCGGGGCGCAGGGTATCCAAAATCCCCCCCCTCAAATGAAAACCCTGGGGAGGGGAAGGGTCATGTTGCCCCAGATTGAGCAGGCTAAAATCTGGGGGGGGGGAACTACCCTTTGCCCCCAGGATTTTCGACTGGGGGAATTTTGGGTACCCTGCCCCCGCAATCCGCCGCCCCTGTTCAGGGGCCCCTCCGGCCTGCCCAGGGGCCCCTCCAGTCTGGCTAGGAACTCATCCGGCATGTTCAAGGGGCCTTCCGACCGGCCCAGGGACCCTTTCGGTCTAGCCAGGGGCCCCTCTGACTTGCCCAGGAGCCCTCCGATCGGCCTAGCGACTCTTCTGGTCGGCCTGCGCTGGCTGCTTTGTCGCCCTTGCCGACATGCTCAAGGGGCCCTCCGACCTGCCCTGGAGCCCCTCCGTGCTGGCCAGGGGCCACTTCGGCATGTTCAGGGGCCCTTCTTACCCGCCCAGGGGTCCTTTCGGTCTGAGCAGGGGCTCCTCCGATCTGCGCAGGGGCCCTTTTAACTTTCCAGGGGCCCTCTGGTCTCTCCAGGGGCCCTTTAACCTTCTAAGGAGCCCTTCCGACCTAGCAAGGGACTGCGCTGGCTGCTTTGTCGCTTTGCGACATGCTCCGAGGGCCCTCTGACCTGCCCTGGGGCCCCTCCGTGCTGGCTAGGGGCTCATTCGGCATGTTCAGGGGCCCTTCTGACCCACCTAGGGGCCCTTTCGATCTGGGCAGGGCCCCTCTGACCTGCACAGGGGCCCTCTTAACTTCCCAGGGGCCCTCTGGTCTGTTCAGGGGCCCTCCAACCTGCTCAGGGGCCCTTATGACCTGGCAAAGGACTGCGCTGGCCGCTTTGTCGCGCTGTCGACATGCTCAGGGGCCTCTCAACCTGCCCAGGGGCCCCTCTGTGCTGGCTAGGGGCCCATTCGACGTGTCCAGGGGGCCCATTCGACGTGCTCAGGGGGCCCGCTGACCCGCTCAGGAGCCCTTTCAGTCTTGCCAGGGGCCCCTCTGACATGCTCAGGGCTCTTTTGAACGTGCAAAAGGCCCTCTGGTCTTTCAGAGAGGGCCCTGGTGGCCCTAAAGGGCCTCCGAAGTCCGCTAAACTCTCTAAAGACCACGCTTCGTGTAGTACAGAGCCTATGATACCGCGCTTCGCGCGGTCTCGTCGGCCCTTTTCGGCGCGCTGCGCGCGCCGAAAAGGGCCCTCGCGCGACAAAAAGGGCCCTCCTGGCCTCTAGGGGGGGGGGCCGCCCCCCTCCCCTTGGCTACGTGCCTGGGTCAGACCAGAGGCGTAGCCAGGGGGAAACATTTCAGGGCAGGTCAGACCAGAGGCGTAGCCAGAGGGTGCAAATGGTGCTCCTGCACCCGGGAGATTTTGCCGGGCCCCCTATGCCCGGCTGCAACCACACGGCCTGGCGGCCGTCATTTTATGTTGCTGTAAAATACCATCAGAGAAGCGGATCCAAAGCCCTCTCACACAATACAAGGACCTTCCTAGTCTGTCAGAGAGCCCTATGATAAGGAGGAAGAACTCTTTCGTGAGCCCTCTCAGCAGGCACATAGATCAGGGGGTGAGGGCGGGGTTGGGGGGGGGGGGGGTGCGCCCCCCCCCCCCCCCCACACACACACACACACACACTGGAGGCCAGGAAGGCCCTTTTCCGCGGCGGAGGGCCCTTTTCGTCGCGGACAGCGCGCCGAAAAGGGCCAACGAGACCGCGCGAAGCGCGGTATTCTGGACTCTTTACCACGCGAAGCGTGGTCTTTAAAGAGTTTAGAGCACTTCAGAGGCCCTTTAGGGCCACCAGGACCCTCTCTGAAAGACCAGAGGGCTCCTTGGACGTTCAAAAGAGCCCTGTGCATGTCAGAGGGGCCCCTAGCCAGACCGAAGGGGCCCCTGAGCGGGTCAGAGGGCCCCCTGAATACGTCGAATGGGCCCCTAGCCAGCACAGAGGGGCCCCTGGGTAGGTCGAGAGGCCCCTGAGCATGTCGGCAGGGCGACACCGCAGCCCGCACAGTACCTTGCCAGGTTATAAGGGCCCCTGGACAGGTTGGAGGGCCCTTGGACAGACCCAGAGGGCCACTAGGAAGTTCAAAGGGCCCCTGTGCATGTCAGAGGGGCCCCCGACCAAACCGAAAAGGCCCCTAGGTGGGTCAGGACGGTCCCTGAACATGCCGAATGGGCCCCTAGTCGGCACGGAGGGGCCCCAGGGCAGGTCGGAGGGCCCTCGGAGCATGTCGCAAGGCGACAAAGCAGCCAGCGTAGTCCCTTGCCAGGTGGGAAGGGCCCCTTAGAAGGCTGGAGGGCCCCTGGACGGACCATAGGGACCCTGGAAAGTTCGAAATGCCCCTGCGCAGATCGGGGGCCCTGACCAGACCGAAAGGGCCCCTGGGCGGGTAAGAAGGGCCCCCGAACATGCCGAATTGGCCCCTAGCCAGCACGGAGGGGCTCCCGGGTAGGTCGGAGGGCCCCTTGAGCATGTCGGCAGGGCGACAAAGCAGCCAACGCAGTCCGACCAGAAGAGTCGCTGGGCAGATCGGAGGGGCTTCTGGGCAAGTCAAAGGGGTCCCTAGCTAGACCGAAACGGTCCCTGGGCCAGTCGGAAGGACCCTTGAACATGCTGGATGAGTTCCTATCCAGACTGGAGGAGCCCCATGGGCAGGTCGGAGGGCCCCTGAGCATGTCCACAGGGTGACAAAGCAGCCAGTTCAGTCCCTGGCCAAGTCGGAAGGACCTCTGAACAGGCCGAATGGCACCTTGACACATAAGAGGGGCTTCTTGGAAGGTCAGAGGAGTCCCTGGTGGGACCGGAAGGGCCCAAAGCACGTAGAGCTCCCAGATGAAGATTAATTACAAAGAGGACTTACTCCACAAGAAAAAGATTAAAATCGGAGCTTTCGGGTATATAATAACACCCTTCGTCAGCGATTAAGAATCATTCGGTAACAGGTCATTGCTCGTCTTTAAAACGAGCAATTACATGTTACCGAATGCCTCTTAATGGTTGACGAAGGGTGTTACAATATGCACGCAAGCTCCGATTTTAATTTGTCTTGTAGAGTAAGCCCTCTTTATATTTAATATATATCACCCACTCCGCATCATGTCTTTTCGTGGATCCCAGATGAGTCTCTGAACAGGTCAGAAGGGCGTTGAAAAGGTCGGAGGGGCCCCTAGATGATCTTAAGGGACCCTGGGCCTTTCAACAGTAAGAATGCAGTTGTCCAGGGAATCAAACTCAAATTTGTTCCCGCTCCGCGGCGCAATTTAACTACAAATTAAATTATATGCGGGTAATACAAAATAACGGACCGTTTCTCGGTGCATTTATGTGTTATGTTGCTACTTTCCTATATAATTGGGCAAATAGTTAATTTTAGCACTTTTTTACCGCACTTTTAAACGCACAATAACATTTTTAGAGGTCCGCACCATACGCAATGCGACGCATTGATGAGAATGATGAGAAATATCTAGGGCATAAGACTCAAAATTTTCGCGCCGGTGCCGCTGGTTCCAAAGCTGATATGGTAGTTCGCTAACTCCAGCCCTTAAAAGTTGGTATGGCCCATGCCATACCTGTCATACAGCATTTTTCATCCGTGTAACGTGCCTTTTCATCCGTTTTGTTTGGCCCTTTCAACGCTTGGGAAGGGGCCCTTTCAGCGCTCGGGAAGGGGGCCCTTTCGAGGCGCCCCCCCCCCCCTGGACGAAATCCTGGCTACGTGCCTGACGCTCAGGGCCTGGAATGGGCCCAAATGCCGCTTCGGATATTTATGGGGACTGCCCCCCCCCCCCCCCCCGTGACGGGCCCCCTGACCTGATGCACCTGTCTCGAAAAATGTTGGCTACGCCCCTGGGTCAGACACTGCCCTAGGTCGTAACATTTTTTGGCAAAGCGTTTTTGAGTGTTGGGACGCTCTGAAAGCAAGTTGTGTTAAACCTGATGATTTGTATAATCAACCCATCCACCTGTCATCCCATATACAGATAGGAGGAACTCTGTTTTGGAATAGGGCTCTCTATTTGAGGCTGGGTGCAGGCTGGTAGGAGATCAACTTTGATCGGATGAGGTCATACCATCTGTTGACAAGTTGAACCAATCTCGTTTAGCAAGACAGCATGGTTTGAGAGTAATACGGCAGACTTACGGAAGTCAAAGTAATTCAATGAAGTTCTCAGGGCCGCTTCGACCGAAAGCAGTCGAATGCTTGTTTGCCCATAAGGCTGGCAATCGGTCAGTTTACATTGCTCTATTGGGACATCATTAATCATGATGCTGCTCCTCCGGATCCGGATAAGGCAGAAGTGAAATGGAACAGGGACCTTAAAGGAAATAGTTCACCTTCAACATTAGTTTTAAACTGAGATAGCAGTTTTGTAGCCCGTGTTGGGAAACCCCTATCTGCAAGTTTTCTTCACTGAAAAAACTCTCCAGCCGAATATATTTAATTGTTTGGCGAAGGAATGCGGTGCTGGCGAAAGAATGTACTGGTTCTAGCCCGGGCAAAGGCTATACCATCAGCCATCAGTTTGCAGCTAGTGCTAGCAAGCGAACCGCCGGCCGCCGGTTGCAACATCTCCAATGCGAGTCTATCCTTACGCGACTACTTTCGAATCTGATTGGCTGAACCATGTTTTACATTCGCGTGACGTCAGGACTCTGACTCAGAGAGTATGCATATAGTTTTGATAAACAATACAAATGTACGGCCTTCTGTCCTGAATCGGCGCGATATAAGGCCATTTTTGACAATATAAAAAGAAATTGTATTAAACAATATAATCAGATCGTGTTTGGTAAAAATTTCCAAGGTGAACTATTTCCTTTAATGCAGATATAGACTGACCGACGGTTTATTGGAGACATAGACGTTGTACAAAAGATAAGAAAATCATTTAGTTCCAAGATACTGCAAGAAGACTACTGCATCGCATATTAACAACAAATGGGCTTATGTCAAAATCTACAGACACAGACCCAATATGTTCTTTCTGTAAAAGAGAAACGGAAACGTTGATTCACCTATTTTGTCGCTGTGAGGTCATACTCAAGCTGTGGTCTGCGGTCGAGCGTGCTGCTACAATGTGAGGGGTTATTTTGTCGCTTGATGAAAGAAGCATTATTCTAGGGCACAACGTTAATGATGCAGCTGCAGACCGACCTATGCTGGAGGCTGATGGCACTGATAAGGAAAGTAGTATAAATGAGGCATATGACTGGGCTATAAATATGTTGGGCCATCGGATAACACGGACGGATTGAGTCCTGATTAAATGTAATGTCGAATGTACTGTCGATCAGCTGTCATGTCGAACGTCAATATGGCTGTGATTCAACCCGTGCCTGTGTCTTTTAAATATATCAAAAAGAAAGACAACAAAAAACGCTGTGCCGACCAGCTGCCAACCAGCGCCCGCGGCTGTTGGAACACGACCTGGTCCGCCTTTAAACAGATCCTTCGGTCCGGTGTCCATGTCCCGAGGGCACGGCCTCACTTCACGTCCCGAGAGCACGGCCTCACTTCATGTCCCGAGGGCTCGGCCTCACTCCATGTCCCGAGGGCACGGCCTCGCTTCATGTCCCGAGGGCTCGGCCTCACTTCATGTCCCGAGAGCACGGCCTCACTTCATGTCCCGAGGGCTCGGCCTCACTTCATGTCCCGAGAGCACGGCCTCACTTCATGTCCCGAGGGCACGGCCTCGCTTCATGTCCCGAGGGCACGGCCTCACTTCATGTCCCGAGGGCACGGCCTCACTTCATGTCCCGAGGGCACGGCCTCACTTCATGTCCCGAGGGCACGGCCTCACTTCATGTCCCGAGGGCACGGCCTCGCTTCATGTCCCGGAGTTCGCCGGACCAGAGACATCGGGATAGCCCCAGTGTAAGCACGAGTGCCATCTGGGGTAACTGACGGAAAGCGTGCAGTCACGACTGTCCCGCTAGGCGGGAGCCGAAAACAATGAACCTCTGCCGGTATAAATATGGTGTATGTGTGTGTACTAACCGTAGGTATGTGTGCCTGCATCTAACGACAAAAGCCCAGGTCGAGCACCAACAATATAAAACAAAACATGTTACCGTATTACTAGCAAGAGGGCAATGACAAACAAAATTGGACCAAGCGTGCGTCGCTCAAAAGGATAACTCGGTAATACCCTAGTAACACAAGCTGGTAGTTTTGACATTGACAAGACGTTGAAAGGCGAATATTGAGTATATGTTTTTGTTAGCCACTTTTAACATTTGTCTATAGCACATAACATGGGCATAACATAACAACAGTGTTGTTGAATCGAAGTCGATATCGAACATTTATGGTTGAAACCCAACATTGATTCGATATATAAAATCATTGCTTCCTCGCCTTCACCGGGATTTGAACCGGCCACCATCCGCATGGAAGACGAGTATCATACCACTAAGCTAAATCGGCTCATATTTAATGCGGCACTGTGCCACATCTAACCCGGCGCCACAAATGTCGACATACATTTAGATTCTGAATCCCAGATTTAACCGTACCTCGAACCGCCCTCCACACGGCACTCGACGCTCGGACTGGCTCGGACGCTCCACGTGAGATTCAAACCAGGGCACTATACACATTCAAACAACCGCCAGCGGCCAGTTACCATGACAACGTAACGGTCAACAGTCACAGACAGTCACAATGGATCAATGAAATCTCCCGAAACTGCACATACAAACACCGAGTTTGGATATGACATTAAGTACAATACTCCATCTGAGGCATTTTCCCTGACCACTATTTCTAATATGATATTTTAGCCTGCTATACGATCTTTAAGTAAATTGTTGACAGTCAAGGACCAATATCGTATTGTACTTGGGTCTCGATCTGAAAATGACAATAAGTTATCGAAAGACAATGTTAAGGCGATGTCATTTGGCTGTAACCGCACGACATTAAATACAATGTACACGTGTGACTTATTTGAAGCTGTCATGCTGTTCAAGGCTTGCTTTTTGATATATAGATGTTCTCATGAGACACCTCGAGCTTAAAGGAAATAGTTCACCTTCAACATGGGGTTTTGAACTGAAATAGCAGATTTGTATCCCGTGTTGAGAAATCCTTATCTGGAGCTTGTCTTGGCTGAAAAGACTCCAGCCGAAGATATTTGACTTTTTGGCGAAAGAATGCGGCGCATATATGATATACCGTACCGTCTGAATTGTGCCAGCACTGCCATGGAGCATGCGCAGACCAATAACGCACACCATAACATTAATAATTTACAACCTTATGTCCTGAATTGGCGCGATGTAGGACCATTTTTTAAAAGAAAAAAAGAAACTGTATTAAAAAATATAATAAAATCGTGTTCTGAAATTTTTCCGAAGGTGAACTATTTCCTTTAACTTGAATGTTGAGATGGGATCGTCTTCTGGTCGAGACACAACGTTGCCCATCTACCAGTTATCAACAAATACGCAACGTGAAATCAATGGAAAATCCCATTGAATCTATATTGATTCGTTGTAGCAATGTGACGTTACATTTCAGCATGAGCTCAACCAAAAGGAAATGTCGCATCAATGTACTGTGCTAGTTGCTACTAGGGCAGTTCAGAGTAATATATTAAGTATTTTTTGCATTAACGTTAATATTATTTATGCTGAGGCGGTTCAAAGAGGGCAAACAGGGGGATCGGTAGTAGATAGGTAATCAAAGACGTTACCACTAGGCATTATTGTGATGATCTTATGCATACCAATGACAGGCCCGTCATCCCAATGCCTCCAACGTGTCTGAGGATTTCAGCCAAATGACATCATCGGGGGTACACCTCTGTTGGCGTTTAAACACGCTGTACGTGAGGAAGTGTACCTTTGCGAGGCTAGATATATGTTTTGAGTTCTCGAGCCCTTCAATAAAAATCATAACAATCGTAATTAAATATACCATTTTCGTTTTTCATATAGCAGCGATTTAAGAAGTCGATTGCGTACATTGCAGCATTTTAAGGTCTATTTGGAAAATATTTCCATTTTTGGCGCACAAGATCCGTGTGGCACAGATCAAAACAAGGCCCTTGAAATACCGCACAGAGCAGGGGGATCAGGGTAATAGAGGGGGATGACACCGCTCAGATATCACACTGGCTGTGTGACATTCCGAGGTGTCTCGATTTGCCCCAAAATTTTGCATACCGGGCCTCCTCGATGCGCTGATTCCGAAAATATGCCTCTATAGGGTGGTATTTTTTTGTCGTTTACGAGTTACAGCCATGCGCTTGAGCGCGGTGCCGACGAAGGAGCCGAGCACCGCCAGTGAAGTCATCCGACGGTCCACCGAGTTAAAGGAAATAGTTCACCTTCAACATGGGTTTTGAACTGAAATAGCAGTTTAATAGCCCGTTTTGAGAAATCCTTATCTGGAACTTTTCTTGGCTGAAAAGACTCTCCAGCCGAAGATATTTGACTTTTTGGCGAAGGAATACGGCGCATATATGATGTACCGTACCGTCTGAAAGTGCCAGCACTGCCATGGAGCATGCGCAGACCAATAACGCACACCATAACATTAATAATTTACGACCTTCTGTCCTGAATTGGTGCGATGTAGGACCATTTTTGAAAATAAAAAAAGAAACTGTATTAAAAAATATAATAAAATCGTGTTCTGAAAAATTTCCCGAAGGTGAACTATTTCCTTTAAGGTCAAATGGCTCGTGTCCTTACCTGGTTACAAGGCCATAGAGACCAGGTAGACCCGTCTGGGGTAGGCAGCGAAATGCATGATGTCACGGGCACGTGACGTCACACGCTCCCTA